>QTSX02000989.1:0-91635 GCA_014839935.2 Entomophthora muscae | reverse complement strand
CTGTACAATGAGGAAAGTCTATATTGCGTAACCAGTTCTGGATAGCAGCAAAACACTTCTTCTTGGTGCTGCTGCTTCAACTTCCAGGACTAGCAACAACACTAGAGACACGGCTTCTGAAGCGCAATTCTGTACCTTGAACCAGAAAAATACCTCACCTCCTTCTAGAAGAAGCTATAATTTTAGCACCTCTTCTGTTATCTAGAACTTTAAACCAACAAATCTGCTAGGGTTTGACAAAAGGCTAATGTCCACATGTTCCTTTGGTTATATAACAACTCTATGTATGAGGCGGATGCCGCCATGAAGAACGCGGCCATCTTTATTTGCTTGGATTCAGAGACCCAAACAATAATAATGCCAAGACTTCCGGAACAAGGCTGGACCTACAAGAACGTATCCAGGGCCCTTATTGCAGAGTTTGGTAGCAAAGAGGCTCTATTTTGCCAAAAAATGGAGCTTACAGAAGGGAAGATAAAGAAGGGGGAAAGCCTAATGGATTTCTCAGAGTGTTTCTATTTGGAAGCACAGACCCTAGTCTCCATGGGAGCCGCCACTTTTTTTGACGTAAAGGGAGCACTCCTAAACTATGTACGTCCCAACAGAGAAATGCCCATTACACTCACATCAGGAATCTATGATGGAAGAACAGTCCCTGAACTTATGCGTCACTTGGGATCCTTTAAGGAGCAGCTTGAGTTTCCTTTCCCTGACTATAAGAAAGCCCTCTTGTTCTCTTCTACTGAATCCAAGGGTAAGACTTGGGAGAGGGACTCATTGAATAAACCAACAACTGTATCTACTCCCCCAATCAACAACATGACAAACACCCACACATGCTACAAGTGTGGGCAATTGGGACATCTCTCTTGGGATTTCAAGCAACCCAAGGCTAATGTCTGTCACTTGGGCCAGGAAGAAAGCAAAGAAGACAAGCAAGGAGACAAAGACAAAGATAAGGACAGAGAAGAAGATGGTGAGGAGTCAAAAAACTGCTAAGCATTCAGTTTGAGGGGAAAACCCTGACTGCTAGTAGTAACCAACTCTCTCCACCTATTGACCTGGACCCAGACATCCCTGATTGCAACGACTGCCTACTGGACCAAGAAGCCTGCCCTGTGAAATACTTTTCTGATAAAGAAGAAATAAACAAAGACTTTCTCCATAGAGTTTTAGCCATCAATGCAGTCACAAGGAAGCAAGCAATTTGTACAGAAAGTCTACCTTCCAAAGAAGCTGTTGATACCATCTCTATACCTTACGCTGAACAACTTTCCATGCCATACACTGAGGTCACCCATGAGAGCAACAGTTTTAAAAAGTTGTCAACTATTGAGGTTGGTACAAGTCTCCACAAACTTGGACACTTTGAAATCCCTGAAGCCCAAGCTAACAACTGCGCTAGAGTCATTTCTTGCTCAGTTTAAGGGTTTAGACATTCACAAGGTTACCAAAATTACCTCTCCTCATTATGGAGAAAAACACGACTGCACATACATTAAACTAGTGGTTCATAAACTTCATGTAAGAACAATTATGGACTCAGGAGCTCCTGGGAACATTGTTTCAACTAGGCTAGTCAAGAAGCTGAAACTTGAGCCTTATTTGTACTAAAACAAGGAATTTGGAACTGCAGGACCTGATAGGACAAAGGCATTGGGAGCCTATTCATCCTTACCACTTTGTTTTGATAAATTGGTGGTAACAGCCCCAGCAATAGTGCTGCACAATGAAAGCTATGATATCTTAATTGGAACAAGCTTCATGGCAACCTATGGGACTATCATCAATCATCAAGATAACACCTTCAGCATTTTAGGTCACTCTTTACCAATGTTTTACCACGGCAACAAACCAAGAGATCTTCCTACAAAAAAGGTCCACTATATTAATATGAAATAGCCAATGGAGATATTCCAGTAGTGTACACCTTGTGTCAGCACAAAAGTAAGGTTTTACCTCTGGCCACCAAAGAATACAAAGGGATTCCTTTATATTCCTCCAGTGAATTCTCCATCCCAATTAGTTCTAAAGTGATACATAATACAGGCCTGAGCCTCAGTTTCTCTAAAGGAATGCATGGTGAAGTATCTGGAATCCACAATGGTTCATGATTGGAACCATGGATTCTACCTGGGATTTTCATGCCATCTTTGGATGAGATTCTGGTACTTTTGGGAAATATTTCCAATAAATCATTGAAGGTGAAGAAACACCAGCTACTGGGCTACATGAAGTTGGAAGAAAACTCTAGCCTTATGGACGTCACCCCTTTTGGCAAATTTAGTGAGTTTGCGCTACCATGCAACCAACCAAGTGTTCTGTCATTAATTCTGTGTGATTCCCTAAATGGACTAACAGAAGACCAGAAGGATCAAGCCATGTGCCTCTTTGAGAAATACAAGGACATATTTGCAGAGAACAATCAAGACCTAGGAAAAGCTCTAGAGCTGAACATGTGTTGGATATGCAAGGTACCACTCCTATACACTCCAGACCAATAAGGCGCAGCTAGGCCAACCAAGCTATTGTCAATGAAGAGCTACAGAAGCTACTCACAGCTGGCCTTTTGGTTCCCAGCAATATTCCTTGGTCCTCACCACTTTTGATCGTAAAGAAAAAGGACGGGTCTAATTGTGTGGTAATGGACTACCGCAAGTTGAATTCTGTCACAAAAAAGGATTCTTACCCGTTGCCACACATTGATGTTACATTAGACAAGTTGGGTGGCGCAAAGTACTTCAGATCAATGGGTCTGATCAGTGGATACTGGCAGATTGACTTTTCAGCAGCAGACCAGGAAAAATGCGCCATTATTACAGAACAAGGCCTTTTCTAGCCTACTAGGATGCCACAAGGACTCGCAAACGCGCCCACAACTTTCCAACAAGCCATGGATTTTGTGATGGGAGACCTTAAGTGGACTTGGGTTCTGGTTTACCTTGACATCATTAATGTCTTTTCACGTACTTTTGGTTAGCACTTGGACCATCTGGAAGCTGTGTTTCAACGTCTTATTGCGGCCAACCTCAAGCTAAAACCAAGGAAGTGTAACTTCTTTAAGGAACATTTGGAATTCCTTGGTTATATCATCAGCAAAGATGGTTTACGGCCTGTTCCTGCTAAAGTCAAAGATATCACACACATGAAAACGCCTTCCAACAAAAGAGATGTTCAGGTGTTTTTAGGAATGATTGGTTACTATAGACGGTTTATACCAAACTTTGCAGGTCTAGGAGGACCACTATTCCACTTGTTGAAAAATGATGTCCAGTTCTCATGGACTGAAGGATGCCAGAAAGACTTTGAGGACTTGAAGACCACTCTAGTGACAGAGCCAGTACTCTCTTACCCTAACTTTAATTTTCCTTTCATTTTGCACACAGATGTCAGTTTGACAGAAATTGGTGCTGCTCTTTCCCAGTTTGACAACAATGACCAAGACCATCCTGTAGGGTATTGTTCCCGCACACTCAATAGCCATGTACAGAATTACACAATCACTGAGAGGGAATGCCTAGCAGTCATCTATGCCTGTCAACAATTCAGATTGTACCTCCATGGAGTCCACTTCATGGTGGTAACTGATCATGCCTCACTCAAATGGTTGAAAACCCTGAAGGACCCTGAAGGACAACTAGCACAATGGGCTATTAAGCTACAGGCTTACAACTACAAGATAATCCACTGTGCTGGAACTATGCATCAGAACACAGATTGTCTTTCACGCCTCCCTACCATAGCCTTGGTTTCCTCATCAGCAGACAAACTTTACAATAAACTGATACTGAAACCTTCTATGTGGGGGGAGGAGCCGCTCAAGATTCAGAAAATTCTAAAGTCTCTTGCGGTGGACACCCGTGTCAAGGATAATCAGCTTTTTAAGTTGTATAAAGGAAAGTGGCTACCATACATTTGCCCATCCTTACATACAGACACAATAGTATCAGCACATTTACTGTGGGCCATGGCAGTATCCATAAGACCCTTAAACTCCTACAGCAGCTCTGCTACTGGGAAGGTATGCACTAGGATGTAGCGGAAACCCTGGCTGCTTGCCATGACTGTACAATAGAGCAACCAAAGGTCTTGCGCTATCAGCACCAGCTAATTCAACCTGGCTTTGCGTTTCATACTGTTGCTATAGATGTGTTAGGTCCCCTTCCACTCACTGCCAGAAAGAACAAGTTCATAATTGTAGCAGTGGATCAGCTTACAAAATGAGTAGAAACAAAAGCAATTCCTAATCAGTTGGCGCTTACCATAGCCAAGTTCATTCTAGAAAACATACTCTACAAACATGGTTGCCCCCAGACATTGCTAACAGATAATGGGACCAATTTCACGGGATATATGATACCCAGGCTGAACAAACTTATGGGTATTTGTGGTACCCTGTTGACACCATATCATCCCCAAACAAATGGAATGGTAGAGAGAACAAATGGAAGCCTTGTACATATCTTAAGGAAGCTGAGCCATCAGCACAAAACAGAATGGGATACATATTTTCTGGCAGCTACCTTTGCGTACAACATAGAATTCCACAGGGCTACGGGAAAAAGCCCTTTCCAGCTTCTTTACAGTTGACAACCAAGTATCCTGCCACATCTCTACAGTTTAGTTAAAACCAATGGCCCTCTCACCCCCAACGCTTATTTGAAGAGACTAGCACAGACACTAATCAAACTACAGTCTGAGGCATACTCTACTAATTTGGCAACAAAGGGAAAAGACATGGATCATGCGGTGAAAACTTGGTCAGCCCTCCCTGTGTACAAGATAGGAAGTTTGATATACTTTTACAGTAACCAAGGGTACAGTTGTGAAAGTAAACTTGCCTCACTATGACAAGGTCTGGTCAAGGTAGTCCAGAAAGTGGGAGTATATAGCTACACTCTCAAGAATCTGGAAACTGGCCAACTGACCACTCAAGTCCATGCGCAGTACATGTGCAAGGCTCCAAGTGATCAAGAATAAACCCCTTTATGGATAACAATTCAGAAAAAGAAATCCCTAATGAAAATAGTCCATGGGTTGTTATCCTTTTTGCATCAAGAAGGGATAAAGCTTACAGTAGGAAGGATTAGTACAGTTTAGGCAATTGGTGCTTTATTAAGATACTATTGCCTCTAAACCCAGACACAACTGGATGAGGACTTTGGCAATGGCTGCATAAATTATCCAGACATTAGGTAGCCAGCGGAATGTGAATGGAAGAAAAGGAGAATCATCTACGGGAAGGAAATTGACACAGTTCACACCAATAGAATAAGGAAAGGCAAGCCCAAGCAAGACACATTCCCAGAGAAGACTTTCTCTCTGGGTATATTTCTCTGGTGTTTTACCTCCTACCAAGTAAATGACTCCAAGAAGCCACTCAATATACTTGGGCATGTGGTGCAGCCTCTGATGATAAACAACCTTGGAGCCGCTAAGCACCAAGTTTCCAACTAATATCATGGACTGTCAACTCCCTGCTTGACTATAACTGAGGAGCTCTAGGGTAGTACCCATAGCTTATCACAATCAATATTTGTGACTATCTGAACCATGCCACAAGAGCACAGGGCCAACAGCAGACTGAGGATTGGACCACGCTGTAAAAACCAGCTCAAGAAGTTTGAGAGCACGAGAGATCTGATTGTCTGTGAAGTATATCCCATTGAAGGAGAAGTCCTGTAGGCACAACTGAGCATACCTTACAAGTTTCTCCCAAGGTATTTGCAAATGAATGTTATTTCCTACTTTGAGCCTTTTTGTGGAGATCATGTAAGGGTTTTCCAGAGCCAGCATAAGGGTTGACCACATAACTACTGGCCTGCGGAACTGCAGAGTGGGAATTATCTCCCAACAAAGAAAGGCAACCAATTTGATGTAGGAACCTTGACTATCTTCTTGGATTACCACAAGAGTAGAGCTCACTTCATCTTTGTTCAACTCTTGAAGAAGATTGGTCAAGCTGGGTACAGGTTCATTGGTCTTATTGGTAGTAGCGGGTGTAGAAGCCTTGCTCTTGCTGCTACAGTTCCTTTTCTTGGCAATTGTGGAGAGCTGTGTAGAAGTAAGCATACCAGAGTCTTGCGCTACAGAACTGCTAAAAGGTGTACTTGGCTTATATGAGACTGTACTGGATGAACTATGGAAAGCCGCGTCTATTTCACCACCTAGGATTTTGGTGAATTCAGCTTCTTCTGAGACTAACACAGGTGAGTGAACAAGTACATTCCTAACAGGAAGTTTGGATATTCCCCTTTGGGCTTTGTTGATTCTCTGTTATGGAACACTAGTTTAGAAGACAACTGGTTTCTTGTTTCTTTTTGGGCAGTTTACCATACTGAAAGAGGTTAATAGACTTTTACAGTAACGTCTAGTTTAGTGGGGGGAAATGTTGTGAAGTAATTGGTTGTAAACTAGCCTTCACTGTAATCACACATTGATCCATTAAGCTTGGTGAACTAGAGTATGATGGTACTCTTGTACTGGATGAAAATTAGTCCAATTGATCAACTAAGTTACACTCCAAGTCCATATTAACTAATGATTACCCAATCATTTGGTTAATAGTGGGCTAAGTAATAGAGGAAACCGTGCTGTAGATGGAGGATCCTGGCGCTCTGCGGCTCTCATTAATCCCTTCCTTACTATATAACTCTCTCCTTGACTTATTAAATAAAGATCAATTTAAATAAATTATAAGTTATTATATGCATTAGGCTACAGAACTTATCTTAGCTTAGTCTTTAATAACAACTAAGGTTGTATTCAAGTTAAGTGAATACAGCTATCACCCACCCAACAGCTGAAGTTACGACAATAATAATAACAGCCTAAAACAGCACCACTAAAGCAGTAATTCTATTGATTACTATTGCCATTTCCTATATGTATTTTATACCTTAATTTTACATGGATGCATCAAAAGGCTCTTCACAATAAAAAATATAAGTGATTTTAAAGTTTAAATCATAAATTATGCCATTTTTATTGACATCATTTTGAATTCCCCTGGGTTTCATATCACCCAATTTTTCTTGTTGCACAATGGATAGGAAATATTAAGGTGGAATTATATAGATACCATAATACAATATACCAGCTCCCCAATACTAGTTCTTACTTTCCACTTTTTAAAGGTATTATTTCATGCAAAAAATTACTATAAGAAAAATGTAATAAAAATCATGAAAATTTATAAATATGTATTTTTCTATTTTCTCTAAACAGCTGGGTAATTTTTAGCCCCAGTTGTACATGCTAGTTTTTAAGATATTCAAGTCTTACTCTTTGGCCCAGTTGTGGTAGCTCACCCTTAAAATTCTTATTTTTTTTAAAAAATATGTGCTTTTTTATGTTTTTGAGCTATAGCATCTTGAACACGCTGTTTTTAGAGCAAGATTTCTTTCAAAAGTTAAAGTTTTGCATACTTGTGATACAAGAATTTTTTATTTCCACGTGAAAAAACTCTGAAATTCTGGGGCAGGAAGATGTTCCATCAATTATTTTTCTGTCAACTGATTTTCAGTCAAATTTGATCCAACTATAATTTTGTTTATATATAATTTTTTTGAATTTACAATAAATAAAAAAAACTAAATATAATATACTTTATAATAAAAGCTATGCTTCATATATAATTAATTTTTAATTTTATTTGTTTTTAAGAGACTTAATTTTAAATATTTATCTTTTTAAAAGCTATTTGAATTAAATTTCACTGCTAGAAAATAAAAAAATGATATTAAGAGTTTCAAAGAATAAATTTTATACGGGAATACTTTCTTTATTATATATTTTTTATTTCTTTATTGTTGCAAAGTAAAAAACTTTACGGATGAAGAAAATTATAGTTGGATCAAATTTGACTGAAAATCAGTCAACACAAAAATAATTGACAGAACATCTTCCTGCCCCTAAATTCTGATATTATATATATATATTATTTTCATCAATTCTATGTAAAAATGTTCAATATTCTTATATTAAGTACATTCTCATTTTCTCTTTAAAAAAGGCTCGAATGTACATTTTTAATACTAATTCATCTTTAGATGCCTCCTAAATCCAACCTCAAAGCTATAATCAAGGCATACAAGGCCTCTAAGGGCAAGATTAACCAACCCAAGACCAAAAAAACTAAAGATATCCCCAATAAACAGCCTTCTAAAGATAAATCACACCCAAGACACCCACATCTTCACCAGAGCCTGAGGTAAACAGTCATATCCCTCCTCACTCCCCACTTGTCTACTCCCCATATGATCACCAGGAGAAGCTGTTTGAATTTAACTGCCACTCTGAACCAACTTCAGAGCCAGAGGAGAAACAGGAGCAGGAACCTGAGCTAGGTGCTCCTACTGGAGCAGAAATTAAGTTTTGGTACATTTACACAGTCTACAACATTTGTAACATAAATGATACTTTTGCTATACTTACCCAATTCCCAGAGAGATACCTGATTGTTTCTAAAAAATGGGGTACTAGGTTTTTTACAAGGATTAATCCTTCAGTTTCAATAAAAGAAAAAATTATCTGTCAGCATCACTTTAAATGTGATCACCTTGGCTACCCTGCAAAGCATGCAACATATGAGTTTGCTAGATTCAATGCCCTGACTTTTAAACCTGACTGTGTAATTCTTTTGATCCTCTATACCAGCTTATATTCTGGTATCTTTTCTAGATAATCCCTACAACCAAGGATCAAACCTTCACTGAGGTAGTCAATGTCACCCTTTTAAATCTGAATAATTCTCAACTTGCCTCATTTGGGGATTCAAAAAAACTTTAAGAATTGTGGGGCAGATTAGGAAGAAAAAACTTGCTCTCAACTGTGATTAAAACCACATTTTTAGTAGCAGCCAAAAAAATTCCAATGATTTCAGGGAAATAACAGGGGGATTAACTGATGCCCAAAAGCAACAGGTAAAACTTAATGGACAAGGTTACTAACAAATTTTGAACTTTATTTGGTTGGAGAATAATGAAGCAAAAGCTTTTTACAGCCCTTGTGTTCATTTAAGGGAGAAAACAGGATTGGAGTAGGGAATAGAGCAGGCCAAGGCAAATTGACCAATGATATGAGGGGTTTTGGGTGCATTTCTTGAGGCAGGAAAATTTGAATAAATTTTGAATGGATAAAGTCAAAAGGGAAAACTGATTTAACTAAAATTGAGGAAGCTGTCTTGGATGCACGTAACACTGCTACCAGCTGCTCTTCTACATGATGGTTAACTAGGGGTATATCTTGAGAGGGTTAGGTGGGGGTATCTTCAGAATACATTCACAAGTAATTGTGTGAGGACTTTTCTTGGGATTTTCAGTAAATCTTTGAAAGAGTATATAGGCACTTTTTGGTAAAAATCCTCAAGTGTTTGGTACAGTAGTTTTAAAACCTGTTGAGATAAACATATATTTGTCAGGGCCCATATTGCCCTGGACAGTCAGCTGGCCTCCTTAGAGTTGATTAAACATGCAGCGTGGAAACCCCACAAAGCACTTTCCAGGGCGAAATACCCTCCCCTTTTTTGTCTAGCAAATGGCCCAGGATTTGAGAGGCACACGAGCCTCAAATCCCTTGCATTGAGCCTGTTATCAAATTTGGGCCACCTACCTATTGGAAAATGGCACAGCGGGAGCGCAATTGTTTGATTGCGTGATCAGTCAATCAATTCATTGCGGGAGCTAAAAATAACTGTAGCAACTTGTCATGCTGCAAATTTCAAAATGTTAATGTTATAGCAGCCAATGAGATCTCATCCTCTTGGCCAAGCACACAAATTCCGGTTAAAATTGTAAATCTAACTCCAAATGATGCCATCAGTTCTCTGGTGACACAAAAGGCCACATAATCTTCAGTAAGTATAAGTAGTGAGGGGGAGAAGCCTTCCTCACTGTTGACATCTTAATAAAGCGAGTTTATGCCTAGAAATCATTATCTTATTTCAGGAATTGTCTATTTTTGCTCAAATTTATTTATTCTCTTTGCATCCATTTGTGAATCCACTACTCAATACAAGCTTGCATACACATATCCTCCCGGCCATACTCCTGTTGTCCTTGCCAAACCGCCCTGCACCCTTGACCTGGATTATTTCCATCCCCATCACCTGGATCTGCCACCAGCAATGAAGGAGATACCTACTGCCCCTCCTCTCCCCGACGCACTTCCCACTCAGGACTTTAGCAAGCTGGGGTTTGTCTATATCACAGTATTGGGGCTGGCCAACCAAGTTGTGCCCCATACTGGGAGTTGGCGCCCCCTAGCCACTGCTCTAAACTACCTGGTTCATATAGCGCCTATTGTGTACATGGTCTTCCAGGCCCGGCCTGCCTCCCTTGTGGGAGTCCAGCCAGACTCTGGTATGGGCTGTGACAATATTAGTCAGTTTAGAACACATGAACTCAGTCTAAAAAAATCAGAAATTAAGGAATTTATATTAAATTACAATGGATTTGGATCCACTTTGATTTTGTTTTTAGACTGAGTTCATGTGTTCTAAACTGACTAATATATGTTTATCTCAACAGGTTTGAAAACTACTTTAAAGATTGAAGTGGAGGCCTAAGGGGGGCGTAACTTTACAAAAATTGTAGAGTTATTTAATGGTAGTTTGTATTCCTGAATTACTGAGGACTCAGTGCAACATCCATTGATCAGTGAATCTTAACAGAAGAGCATAAGATGTCCAGACACAATGGGTTCTTCCTCCTCTACTATGATGGAGTTAATATCAAGTAGAAAATAATCTGTTTTGCCACCTCCCAATATTTGTGCAGCCTTCTTAAGTGCAAGACCTGGCTTGCAGATGGCACTTTACTCATCTTCTCAAATATGTTCAGCCAGCTTTGGAATATACATGATCAGGAGGCACCATAATTCTCCCCCTGCTTTTATTTTCTTCAGCATAAGAAGCAGGACGCCAATGTATGTGCTCTCACAATTCTTAAGAAATAAAATGTAAGAAATTATCCCCACTTTGGAGGAAGAGCCCAAAGAGACAAGAGGGTGCAAGAAGAAACTCCCCACTATGAAAAAAGACACCACCCCAACCAAAAAGCATCCTGAGGGCTTGCCCTTCCATTCCCATATTGTAGTTGACTTTGAATATAGTCAGGACAATTTCTTTATTCAAATCTTCAAGAGCTCTCCCCAGGGATGATATTTCTTATTTTTTCAAGCACTCTGCTGTTGCCTACAGAAGAATTCTAAACTCCAGGATTTGTTCAACACTGAGGGTGCAAAGAGAACCAAGAAACATTTAACTGCTTTATTGCTCTTGCCCTATTAAGGAAAGAGGAATTCAATTCCTTCTATGATGCCCTCCTATGTCATCTATATATAACTTAAAATCAAGAAGTATCTGCTTCATTCATTGAGTACTTTGAAGATCATATGGATTAGGGTCTTTCAAGGAGCACACCATATCAAAAATGTGTTGAATCTAATCAGTCTAACTGCTTCAAGAAGGTAAAAGATAGCCTTAACAGAACCACCTCTTATCTTAAAGAGTAGCATAGCCAGTTTTATACAAGGGTATGGGTTAAGAAGCAAAAATTTAACAAACTTATTGTTCACATAAAACCTAGCAGTTCATACTTTCCTGGCTCTTTAAAACAGGCATAAAAACAAGGATAACCCCCAAAGCAAACTAAGACAGTCAAGAATTACCAGGACATAAGCAAGGCATCTCTTTTATACTATCCTAAGGATAGTAAGCTTGAGCATCTACAAGCTATATATATGGCTCTTTTAACCTATTTATGAGCCTGTTCCTAATAAACTGCTATTGGTCTACCTCTATTTATTTTTTGTTTTTGTTTTTAAAAGGGATTTGACCTTTCTCTAGTAAATGGGACTATTATCTGTATATTTTAATGGACAACAGTGGCCATCTCAGCAGTGGCCATGCTAACACTATAGTAAAGTGGGTGTTTGGTTTTTAATAATGACATCTTCTGGATTTCAACACTTTTTTAATTAACCCTACACTTTACCCTGAACATTTTTGACATATAAATATTTTAAAATACGTTATTATACTGAAATGACCCCAGAGAGTTCAAAAATGCAATAAAAATTACCAAAATTAATAAGATAAGGAGATATAAGCAATTAATTTTCAATGTTCTATGTAAATTACACTCTTTATTATAAAAATATTTTCCCCATAAAATTAAAATTCCAATAAACCAAAAATAATCTATAATTGGTATATTATAACAACTACAAAATATAAAGATATTCTATTTTTTATTATAATTTTTATAATCATAGCTGAAAACCCTCATACTTTAAAAATAAATTAACAAATTTTTAGATATTTCTTATAAAAATATATTGAAACTGTACCTGAAACTTACCATTTATACCTAAAAAGATTAGTAGAATCCAAAAAAATAAACAATTATAAAAATTAAAAGTAAAAAGGATCCAGGCAAAGCAAAGAAAAGTTTAATGGGCTAATTAAAGCCAACAGCAAGAGCAGTGGCAACATCTTCTAGGTACTTCTTGATCTCTGACACCTTGTACTTCTTCTTGACCACCTTCTGGACGTCCTCCTGGTATTCCTAGTCCTTACCCTTTCTCTTCTTGGGGGCCACCCAGTTGGCCAGGTTGCAAAACTTGGAAACAGTCCAGGCCTGCTCCTCCTGCAGCTTGGAAAAGAACTTGTTGTACTTGGGGGTTGGCCCAAACTTCACCTTCAGGTGCTTGTGTCACACTTCCAGGCTGGATGTGGTCTTCATCTCTACCTTAAGACAGGCGCTCTGGCAGTTCTATGGTGTATTGGCCCTGCTCTTTCCTCTCTGGGAAGTCACCTTCTTATCTACCCATTGTTTCTTGAAGTACTCAAGGTAGCCCTTGAAAATGGTGGAGTGCTTCTTAACATAAGCATCCTTCAGCAGGGACTCAAAGCCAAGCCCAGTATTCTCCAGCCGCACAAAAGCCAAGGCAGCAAACTGGGTGATGGCAAAGCAGTACTTCTCTTTACCATCATTAAGATACTTCTCAAAAAGCTTCTTCTTGCTCTTGAGATGATTGATGATGGCCTGCCTGAAATTGAAGAAGCAGCCCTGGATTTCTCCATTAAAGATGGCCTCAAAGGCTCTGAACTGAGCAAGCTCAAAGTCCATGATGATAACCATTGGCCCAAGTGAGTGTGCATAAGCTACCTGCTAAGCGGCCTGGGCAGACTCATCCTTCTCAGCAGAAAAAAGGGTTTTCTCTGGTGGTGTGGGTGGGAGGGGGAGCTTATTGGTGGTGTCATAAATGTGCTGTTTTAGCAGAGTTACACAGGGAAAAATATTTAGAAGATAGATAATAATCTTTATTAAGAGATAGTGATTATATAGTTCATGTGAATCAAGGATAACAGGAACATGATTGGTGATCACACGGCTGGATGGAAGAAGGGGGTGGCTTAATCCTTGTTATGAGTCAAGTGCTAACTTGAGGTATTTGCCATAAAGGATCATCATCTGTTCATGTTGTTGGATTTGGTAACTTGAGTCAACTTCCTAGTCTGGCTTCAGGTGACCGGATAATCAGATTGCGGGTCACAAACCTGCTTGGTTGGAACCTTGCTGGAGGGTTGAGCCTGCAGTTTTGACACCCCCCTCCCCAACTGAAGGTCAGCCTCCTCTGGGGGCAGGTCATCAGGGAGGTTATCAGGAGCCTGGGCGCTGTATTGGACTAGTTGTTGTTCTGAGGCGGGCAGGGCGGTTTCTTGTTGCTTCTGTCTTGCTTTGCAGGTATGTAGGTGATCATGGTGTAGGGTCTTGTCTTGCTTACGTTTTCCAAGTCCTTGCACAAGGTAAGTGTTATTGTCGTTTACCTTCAGAATGATTGCTGGCCCTACTTTTTCAGGTTGTAACTTGATTTTGTCAACGTTCATAACCCATAATTTGTCCCCAACTTTGTGTCTAATGCAGATGAAGACAAATGTCATCTGCAGATGCTCATTTTCTTTGGCTGTTTGCTCGCTGTTAGCCTCTATTACTTGAGGGTCTGAGCTAGGAGGGACTTCACTTGGAATTTCCAGTTTAGGTCCTGTCAATGCTTGAATGACATTTGGCTGTGTGCCATATATCAGTTCAAACAGGCTTTTTCTGGTGGATCTGTTCACTCAGGTTTGACACACAAGTAATGCAGTCAGTAGCTGCTTATACCGGTCTTCAGGTCTCCTGGTGGTGAGCTTGGCTAGGGCTTGCACGAGGCTACCATTAAGACGCTCCAAAAGTCCATTGGCCTGTGAGTGGTATGGTGTGGTTATGGTGTGTTTGACCCCATTTTTGGTGAGGTATACATTGGTGACTTTGGAGGTCAACTCTTTGCCTCCATTGGCTATCAGGAGTTCTGGCTTTCCAAACTTGCTGATTATTTCTTTACCAATAAATTGTTGAATGTCACTGCTGGTGTGTGCCTTCACTGCTTGGGCTACTGGCCATCTTATTGCAAAGTCAATGGCAGTGATGATGTATTTTTTATCATTGTGTTTTCATGGAATGGGGCCAACAATGTCAAGAGCCCATACTTTGAAAGGTAGCTGTGTGTGAATGGGGAGTACTGACTTTGGTGGGGTTTTGCTTTTGGCAAACTTTTTGCATACCTCACATTGGTCTAGAACTTCCTGGACATTGCGGTATAAGGTTGGCCACCAGGCTTTATGCTTTAGGACTCACATAGATTTTGGCTCTTGGTATGTCCAAGATCTCTGTGGTAGCAAAGGATAGTGTTGACTTGCTGATGAGTGGGGATGTAGGGAATGGTTGTACCGTCAGACACCTTTCTGTGAAGGGTCCTGTATACGTCAGTGAAGAGTTGTTCATTCTTGATGACTGTTTCTTTGGTGATGTTGCTTGTGCCCACAGGGAACCCTTTGTCTTTGGTACATAGCACTAAGAGAGGCCAGTCAGGGTCAAGCCCATTCTCTCCTCTTGAAGCCCAGACATACAGCCGGGACAGGGCGTCTGCCATGGCAAGCTTGGCCCCAGGATTGTACTGGATGAGCATGTTAAATCTCTCTAATAGTTCCATCCACCACGCTTGGCGGCGCAATAGATTTGCTTGAGTCTTGAAATAGATGAGTGACTTGTGATCAGTTAGTGCTGTGAATTCTTCCTGACATTCTAGATAACAGCGCCACTTGACTAGGCAGTGCACGATAGCCAACAGTTCCTTGTCGTGAATAGGGTATTGACACTTGCCATATGTAAGTTTTTGCAATTTGTAGGCTACGGGCAGGAAGTCACTGTCACTATTCTTAATTTGTAGTACTTCCCCAATGGATGCATCTGATGTGTTGGTTTCCATATGGTATTCCCCGTCTTGTTTGGGGTATTGTAGGATGGGGGCTGTTGTGAGCTTTTCTTTGAGGTGTCTAAAGCAGAGGTCATGTTGGGGGGTCCAGACAAACTTAGATTTGGCGCCTTTTATGGCAGATAAGGGGGCAGTCAAGACACCACAGTTGGGTATGAAGTGTTGTACATAAGCCGCCATTCCCAAGAAGGTGTGGAGTTCTGACTTGTCCTTGGGGGTGGCATTTTGCAGATGGCTTGTATCTTCTGACTGCCAGGTTTGATGCCGTCTTTTGAGACTATGTGTCTCAAGAAGGGTAGTTGTTCCTGGAAGAGCTGGCATTTGGAGGGCTTGGCCAACAGTTTGTATTGTGCCAAGGTTGCAAAGTCTTCCTCCAGGTCTTTGTGGTGTTGTTCCACTGAGGGGCTGTAGACAATAATATCGTCCAGGTATACTAGGGCATGTTTGCCTATGTGGGGCGCAAACACTTTGTTCATGAAGGTTATGAAGGTGGACAGGGCATTGGTCATGCCAAAGTTGAGTACCACACATTTGTGGGAACTGTATTTGGTGTGGAAAGCCGTTTTGGGGATGTCTTCCTCTTTGATACAAATCTGATTGTAGCCTGCAGTTAGGTCAATCTTGGAGAAGACTGTGGCTCCTCCCAAGGCATCAAAGAGGTTGTAAATCAGTGGCAGTGGGTAACAATTCTTAATGGTGACTTTGTTTAAGGCGCGGTAGTCTGTGACCAGGCGTAAGGTACTGTACTTTTTGGCCACATAGAATATGGTGGCCCCAAAGGGAGACTGTGAGGGGCGGATAAGTCCTTTTTCCAATGCCTCCTTGAGATAGGCACATAGGGCGTCATCCTTGTTTGGGGTCAGCCTGTAGATGGGGCGCGCCTTGGGTACAGCCCCCTTGAGTTGGATGGAGTGTTGGATATGCTTCTCAGGGGGCAGCCCAGGTAACGCTTCCTTAAAGATTTCTGGATGGCGGGCCATGATGTCACAGTCCTGAGGTGTGGAGGTATCCTGGTGATCTTTGAAGTGTATGATCTCATATTGACAGGAGTCCCAGTCAATTGCCTTCAGATTTTCCTTCTTGTCTAGGGTCTCTGTGATGCGTACAAAGACGTGGTCACATAGGAGTTGGTCCACAGAGTCAGGGTAGATCTTGTGGTTGACGCCTTCACGCTTGATGATCAACACTGAGGTCGCCCAGTCTACATGAGGGTTGTTTTTCTGTAACCAGTATAGTCCCAGTACAATTTCAAACTTAGGTAAGTCAATGACAGGACCCTGTATGGTGAAGTGGAGGTTCTTAAGCATGACAGAGAAGGGGCAGTTTCTTTTGTCACAGCAATGTGGTGTTCATCAGCCAGGACCACATTTTTAATCCGTGAAGGATTAGTGGCCAGCTTGAACTTATCCACAAAGCTGCTGTGACTAAGGTTTGGTCTGAGCCTGAGTCCAGGAGTGCTGAACCTGTGTAACTGCAAAAGCAGAAAGGATAAGACATCAATTTATTGGGATGTCTGGCAATGGTGTATAGTACCAGGTCCTCCAAGGGCACTTGGATCATTGGGCATTGGTCTACGTCCTTGGGTTGGTATTCATTGTTGGGCGAGTCAGGAGTTGCGTGGGGAGAGCTTGGCTTGCTTAGTGCTCTCCCCGGGCTTTTCCCTTATCTTGGTTACCTTGCGTGGTGGTGACATGGAAATGGGCCCGGTTGGATTGGCCATTTTTTTCCATTTCCATGTCCATTTGAACCCATGGGTTTGTGGTTGGCGTTGTTCCCATTGCCTCCAGGAGGTGGTCAAGAGGAGCGTCCGCCTGGATGGAAATCCTTTGGTCTTTTTTTCTTCCCAGTTTGTGCCTTGTGCAGTGTGTTGGATGTTTGCTCTGCTTTCTCTGCTTCACGGTACAGGCTTTGCAGGTTAGTCACCTGGTTTAGGTTCACATACCTCATCACATGCGGCTTAAGGGCGTCATAATACATGAGGTGTGTGGCTGGGGTGTCAAAGGCCATGTTGGATGGTGCACAAAGACAGAGTTCCTTATAGGTGCAGGTAATTTCCTTCACAGTGCCTGTCTGGGTCAGGTTCTTTACTTGGCGTATGATTATGAGTGCTGTATCTTTAAGCACAAATCTTGCCAGGAAGTCTTGCTTAAAGGTATCCCAGTTCTTGTTGGTGTGCTCTTCATGCCACTTGTTGCACCAGGTGCCAGCGTCATGGGTCAGGCAAATGGAAATTTCTGTGATCCAAAACCGCTGTGGACACTCCATCTGAGCCAACTTGCTCTGGGCGGACTGGATCCAGGCGGTGTTGTTGTCATTGGCCCCGGCAAAAGGTTCCAAGGCAGTGCTCTGTAGTCTTTGAGCTACGTAGTCAGGCATGGTGGTTTTGTTGGCTGGTTGTGGCATCAACAAGGGAGCCTGAAAGAAACTTGTGCAGACATGGTGTTGAAGGCAGGTAGTGGGATTACTGTGTTTTGGTACAGGAGAAAACCATTGGGTATGGCAGTACCAGGGGTGTACAGAGTCCAGTCAGGTGGGAGGCCAGACATAATTCTGTTGAGGATTTGTTGGCCGCGGTGTGTGCGGGCAACAGGCAGAATTTTTCAAGATAAGGTAGGATGGAGAACCTACCTGTGCTATCAATGTTGTAACTGTGCTGTTTTAGCAGAGTTACACAGGGAAAATATTTAGAAGATAGATAATAATCTTTATTGTGAGATAGTGATTATATAGTTCATGTGGATCAAGGATAACAGGAACAAGATTGGTGATCACACAGCTGGATGAAAGAAGGGGGTGGCTTGATCCTGGTAATTAGTCAAGCGCCAAATTGAGGTATCCACTGTAAAGGATCATCATCTGTTCATGTTGTTGGATTTGGTAACTTGAGTTGACTTCCTAGTCTGGCTTTGGGTGACCAGATAATTGGATTGCAGGTCACAACCTTGCTTGGTTGGAACCTTGCTGGCGGGTTGAGCCTGCGGTTTTGACAGTGGGAAGTGAGCTCAAAGCTTCCTAGACAATTTTGAAGGCTCTGGCGTAGACTTCAGTCTTAGCACCAGGAAGGAGGAAGAAATAAAGGGGATAACCTGGGCGCCAAACTGCCCATGCAGTACCTAAAACTTCTTATAGAGGGTGGGACATGTTGCAAAAGTGCCGTCACACAGCCAGGTGGTAGCAGTGTTGAGCTGCTCCAGGTTTTGGGGTGTGGCGTAGGCAATGACCCTATCCTCCACTTCCTGCCCATTGTCATGGAGCAGGAAAATCTCACTATCCTCGGTTTTCTTGGGGGCATCAGTGAGGACCAGGTCTTTGATTGTGGTGGCGCTCTTGGCCAGGGGATTAGAGGCTTGGCACCTATGGCTAAAAAACTTCACCAACTGGTTGTGAGATGGAACCCTCTTCAAGTTGGTAGGGGAGAGGTGCTTACATGCAAGCATGTCCAGCTGAGTGGCAGAAAGATCTTTGGAGGTAGGGATGATCTGCACCAGGTACCTCTTCAGGAGACGGGCTATGATGGTGTTGGGCATTATGCAAGTGTGCTCACCCTTAATGGTTTGGACCAAGTCCCAGCGCTCAGTGTTGAGCCGCACTGGGCAGGAGAAATCCTCATGGGTATAGTGGCAGCTCTTGAAGCCCTGGTTGATGTTGTTGCAGGAGTAAATGTAACCATTTGCTACCATGGCTGGCCCCCTTTGACGTTCATTATGGGGAAGTATTTTGGAAAGGTGGAAGAAACCTTAAACTTCCAATCAACATTGCAGATATTGTGGGCCACAAGAGGGTCCCATGGGCCAGCAGGAGCATGGCAGAAGCCAGGGAAGTATCTGGGCTGGGGCTTGGAGTCATGCTCTGAGGAGCTGGAATGGGGAGAGCTTGGAGGGGGGAGAAGAAGGGGCTTGTCCTGGTGCTCCTAATGTGTGGAAGACTTATACTTGGGAGGGGACTTTTGGGTTGAGTGCTTCTTCTTGGTAGGCTCCTCATCTGAAGCTGAGTTGTAGAAACTGTGGTCAGTAAGTGAACCATCAGATTTCTCTACCCCAGTGTTGTGAGCTGGGCTCTGCTCAGGGGAGGGCTCAGGGGAGAGCTTTGGGAAGGGATTTGGGACAGCCTTCTTGATGATTGCTGCCTTCTTCTTGGTGGGTTTGGTGGGCTTGGAGGAATACTTGTTACCCTTCTGCTGCTTGGAAGTATTATTGTCCTAAAATAATAAGTAGCAAGTTCTAAAATAAAGCTTTGTATTTAAAAACAAGTTAAAAGTTAAAAGAAATATACAAAAGTAGTAACTTTAGTTGAAAATTTTATTTTAAAAATTAAAAATATGAAAAAGAAATGGCAAAAATTTAACATATCAAAATTTCAGTTGTTTTTATTACGTAAAACATAAAGTTTTATATATGCAAAGTGAAAGTGTTGATATTATGAATGTCAATTAGTAAAAAAATGCTGAATTCTCGCTGTCAATTAGAAAAAATGTAGACATTATTAGAGGCCACATTGTCACTGACAACATTTTTTAAAAAAAAATACTATGTTTTTTCATAGTATGCTTAATTAAATTTAAGCAAACCAGCAACTATTAACCGGTTTCAGTCTGTTTTTGCTCTCATAATAAAATAAAAAACATATGAAAATAAGTTAAAAATTATCAAAGTTAAGTATATCTTTATTAAAAATGATGTTTTGGAGGTGGGGATAGGATATTTTACCATGGTTTATATTGAAAGTTGTTAATAAGTTCTCTTCAGGTATGAAAAAGGTAAAGTGTTGACTTCACCACTTATTACATCCTCAATAGGAGGTGGCATGGTAATTTAGGCTTGATTGTGCCACTCTGAGTTGCTTAAATCCAACCAGTTGGAAGATCACAAGTGAATAATAAATTTTTAATTGTTGACATTGTTATCAATAATAAATTTTATAGTAAATTACATAGTAAATCCCACTTAATTTTGGGATCTTGGTAGCCACCAATTCATTTATTATATTTAAGACGGAATAAGTGTCACAGATAAATTTATAAAATGAACTTTTCAAGAATCTGCTTTATGAGCTATACCTATTTTAATATATTAATTCAATAAAAAATATTTTTAACTACAATAATAATATTTATATTGTAGATGCTTCAGTTTTATTATTAAAAATAAGTTAGGCTTAAAAAGTGTTGACATTAACACTTTTATGTTGTGAAAATGATTTTATGAAAAAAATTAATTTTTATTATTAAAATTAAAGGGAAATTGGGTTAAATCAAATTTTTTATTAAGCTTAATATCAAATTGTGTCAAAATGGACACAATGTTGTTGTGTTTTTTGGGTTTGCACCCCTGAGAGCTTTAAAAATGGGAATTGAGCTAGCGCAACTAGAAAAATCCTTAATGCAATCCACTTTTTTGAGTCAAAATGGGTGCTGTTGCTACCCTCAGGTGAGAAGTACCACCACTTTTGAAATACCACCCCCTGAAATTTTCTGGATAATTGAGCCTCTTTTACTTGTCAATTACAGGCCTAGTGGACTCCCTCACCCCTCATCTGAGCAGATGGACTCCCTTGGGCCACACTATTTCCTATGTTATGGAGTTAGGGGTGGTTCTATACCTTGCCTCACCATTCAACCGCTCTTCAATTGCCCCTCTGACTGGCCCAGCTCAAGAATAGTGAGCTGTTTCTGACAACTGTAGCAATTTTGGTTTAATTCACTGGATGTAGGGTTGTTTGTAACTTATCTCAAGTTTGCCATTGAAATTGGCAAATTTCAATTTCCTTTACAGCAAAACTAGAAATTGATACAAAGTATCACTAGACTTTGGTTTTTAAACATATGGCGAAGCCATCTGTTCAATGACGGCAAAGCCTAAAAAGGGGGCCAGCATCAGAGTAGTTGTTTTGATGTACAGTTTGAGCCGGAAAGTGACATGGGTTTTTTGAGGGGTAAATTGATTTACATTTTAGATTCAAAAAGGTATTGAATTTAAAGCACTGGTGTTTACATGGTCATGCAATATGTAAGCATTTACTGGCCTTTTAAATATTTGTTCCAAACAAGGTGCTCCTTCAAATCAAAATCCATTAGTTGTGTTTGAATGTAGATACGAAGAGGTTTTCACAAAATTTAAATGATATATACTTTGGCCAACAGCCACTTTTTAATCTTGTCATTTTTTTAAACCAACCCTGGCAAGGATAGGTTGATTGATGAGTGACGATACTAAGGCTTTTATGGCATGCCTCTGATTCCAAGCAACAAGGGCGACCTTTGCTCTTGAATTCACCAAACGCACCTTCTGATGTACTTGCAATTCCTTTTTGATCGTGGCTCCAACTGCCATAGCCGGGCCTTGCTTGGAGATGAAGCGGCTGGGATTGAGATAAAGCTTGTCTTCCCGACTGCTTTCACCAGTAACCAGGGAAACACCCGGAATGTCACAGCACATGGCCACTACCTTGACCCCCAACGGCCTGAACTGCTCCACATACTTGCTAGCTTCGCTGCGCGTCAAAGGACACGAAAATCCCCCAGAACCTCTTGCAGATGTACATGCAAAATGGGAAGTGCACGCCCCTTGGAATGCATGTCGGTATTGTGCTGTGCTGCCATGCCGGCCTTATCAACCAAGCCCATCTATTTACATCCCTTCTGAAACCTGTAGGAAGTGAACAGCCTTGGAGTTCTTTCTCATCAACCGAAATTGCTTCTTTCTAAAACCGGCACTCACCACTGTGTCGACCTAATAGTCTGCTCAGTTCAGCACTGCGCCAGTGTCTAACCACACCATCTATCCTAGTTCGCTTGGCTTCTAACTTTAATACCATAGACATCAAAATCCAAAATATTGTATCTTTTAATAATACTATACGCTGCGGATATTCTATAGTATACTTCACTAAATTTTCACACATAAATCCTAAACTAAAATCTACTTTTTTTGAATCGAGGCAGTAAAGAAGCTTTGATACTTCGATCCCAGCATTACGTCATCCTTTTGTTACTTTCCCAAGAAACTAGCGTTAGAAAACTCTAAATGATATCATAATTTCAGGATCACCCTTGTCGTAAATTACGCTATTGCGGCTGAGGAGGGATCAAAATCAGAAGACTCGTTAACCAAATAGTTAATACATTTTACGAATTGTAGTGCTGTGACGATCTCATTATTAGACCCAAGATCTGATATAAATAATATTCAATCAGTTAGATTTAAAATGTGCCTGCTTCTTTAGAAAAGAACAATCCTTTCTTATTTAACTTGTCTTTATTCTAGCTTAAGTTTCTTTTGCTGCTGTTGCTTTGGGTTCCACCTGACTGCACTCCTATAGACTAATAATTCAATATCTATAAATCATTACAAAAGCATCACAGAAGCTGAATAGCCATAAGATAACATAAATCCAGACCATCTTATATTTCATGATGCTACCAGTTAAGGGTAAATTTAAAAGTGACACCTTAGCTATATATATTACAATAACACCATTTATACAGTCCAGTGACTATAGCAAAGGGGCCAAAAATATTTCTATACTTCACTTTTCACAGCTGTTGAGATAGATGAACCAAATTCAGACTAGAGCGAACTAAAGTTGTGCATAGAACAAGATATAAATGGCCCAAGTTTTTAAGTAACATCGGTGGGCAAGAAGCCGTTAATATTTTAAATGTGGCACAGCAAAAACACCAACCCCCAATAAAAAGCATAGCCACACTCAAATTCAATGATGTACAACTGAACAACAGAAAAAGGAGCAGGAAGATATTCCGTCAATATTTTCTGTCGACTGTTTTTCAGTAAAATTTGATCCAACTTTAGTTTTCTTCATATATAAAATTTTTAACTTTATATAGTCTATTTAATAATAAAAGCTATGCTTCACACAACTAATTATTTTTAATTTCATTTTTTGTATTTAATAGTCTTGACTTATAACTTTACTTTTTGAAAAGTTAATTAAATTTAATTTCACTGCTAGAAAATAAAATAAGAACATAAAAAGTTTCAAAGGATAACTTTTATAGGAAATAATTTCTTTATTTTGTATTTTAGATTTTTATTACTGTAAAGTAAAAAATACATATGAAGAAAATTGTAGTTGGATCAAATTTGACTGAAATCAGTCAACGGGAAAAAATTGACGGGATATCTTCCTGCCTCAGAAAAAAGCAACCTTCTCAATAGATATTTTGGATCCCAGGCAGTACTTGGATGCATATTGTGTGTACAGAAAAACTATAATATGAACACATGATACCCAAATAGAAAGCACACAAAAGGTGTGCACACAGCAAACAATGCCCAGCTTTCACTTCATTACAATTAAAAAATAATCTCTAGAATGGGAAGTATCCACATATGATCCAGTAAATTTCATTTAGGAAATTGGGTTATCAAATCTAAACTCTAGCCTCCTAATAAGATCAATGAAATATCCACCAGTAATTTTTATTAAGGGCAACCCATGCGTAAGATAAAAATATGAATATAGTCCCTCTATTTTTATTAAGGATGTGTTGAGCTTTTGGAATGTTTTTTCAAGTGATAGTGATTTTGCCCTTGGTGAAACTCAGTACCAAGAGCTTGTGGCAATCAACAGCAAGAGACTAGTGCTTCTACTGTATACACCTAGGACTTTAACTACACTCAAGAGGAAAAAGAGCTGTACATTTTAGAGATTGAACCATGTGACTTGTTGGTTGCACATCACCTGGAGACCACCACTGATCAGGGGAATCACTAGGCCTTTGCACAAGAAGACATTAAACCCTATCTTTTCTTAGCCAAAGAGACTCCTGTGGCACCAATCAAAGTCAGCCAATCCTCATCTGCTTTATATCAGAAGAAAACTCAAGCCATGTCTCAAAGAAAGGATAAAAAATTGTAATGAATCTGGTTATCCAGGAGATTATGTCCATTAACACAGATGGGCTGGACTTTTAGACAATTACTGAACACCTCAGCTTCAGCCAAGCAACTATCACAGGGGAGTTTCTATCAGGGTCTCCCCATATCACTCAACATTATCACCAACATCCCAGGTCCACACAAAATATTCAAACAACCAACCCTGGAACAACGCCTAAACCCTGCCAATCCAATGAATCAGTATACAATATGTCATGGTGTTAACATGTTTGTTCACATCTGGACTAAAGCCTGTACTGTAAATTCAGAACCAGAAGAACAGGCACAAGAGAACGTAAAATAACTCCTTATAAAGGATAGAGCAAGCCAATCACACTCTGGAACATGTCCTAAAGGGGACAAACTAGAACCAACCATCAATGTGTTACTTCCATTGGTTTTGAATCCTGAGGGCCTAGCCACTTTCTGACTTCATCTGCTGGGCCCCTAGCTGAAGAAGAGGTTAGCTTGAACTGACCTGGCTTAAAAATGGATTTTAAAGCATAGGGATTCTGATTTTCTGTCAACAGTCTTAAACAAGAGAGTCAGCACCAACCATTCAAGATTAAACAAACCCTTTAAATCTCATGCTTCCTCTTTATCTGCTCCTGATCTAAACTTAGTGCAATTTAAAGACCTGCATCTGCTTTCAAACTTATCCCCAGCTGCACTTCTAATCAAGAAATCTGAGCTTAATGAAATTTAAATCAATCCAAACAGGCCTCAGAAACACCTAGAACACCAGAAAGCAGTTCCAAAAGAACCTAAATGACCTATAAAGAGGCCATATTTCCCCCTGGAGATTCTAAAAGCCTCCCCACCAATCTGAAACCCAAAAGACAGTGTTGAAAAGGCAAGACATCATCCCCAGACTTTGAAGAACTTGAAGCGCATGGAGTGAAACCCATAAGGCTCTATTCCCATATGGCACCAGAGCTATATTCTAAACCTTTTTTCACCTAAACTCTAAATTGGGGTACTCAGATTAAATGCTTCTACATGTTTGATATGAATTATTATACTTATAGATGATAGCACTTGCGCTATTATGAAGCCTGAAACCTATACCTATGAAGCTTAATTGATTCAAATACCATGCTTCAGAAGATGTGTACAGTTATGCTACTGGCCTGCTTGTTTTCCTCACATGGAATCCTTCATCCTCTTACTCCACCCACTATCAGTCTGGCCCCAATATCAAATATGGCCCTTTTTCTGTCCCAATCAAGACCATGATTATTTTCAAGATCCAAGTTCATTTCTCTACTCTGTATCTGTGCTGGTTTCTTGTACAGTCATATAATCTACCCTGGCTATATTGGGGTTCTTTTGGGTGCTTTACATCAGCGGCCAAAATTTTCAGATCAACAGTGATCATCTGGACCATGGCCTTCTAGCTTGCAGGCTTTCCTTTAAGTCAGGTACACTGTCATATGCCTTCCAAGCTCTCATGATTTATGGGGTTCACAGTGCCATGGGGTACGCTTGCAAGGAAACGCTGCCAGGGACAACATTCTGGCCTTATAACTTATTTTCTGTATCCTTTATATGGAACGTATTAGCTGCATATTGTCTACAGGCTGACCAGGCTACAATAACATCTGCTGAACCTTAAGAAATCTTTGCTAAGATCCATAGCATGTTTTTTAAACTGTTTTTATCCCAATCACTCCAGCAACAACAAAGCCAATGCAGACCAGATCCAGAGACTTATTGGGGCTGGATAAGATGGCCCTTTTTTTGCTGTCCCAAGATACTTATGGTATATCTGGTTCACCATAAAGCTGAAAGATGCTGCAAGCCCAGTGGCAGGAGTGGATGGCAAATTGTGGCTTTTTAAAAAATCAGGAGCGCTATAAAAATCTAAACCCCATGCAAAGGGCCTTTATAATCTAGGTCCTACACTGTTTCTGGATCCAGTTCCTATAAGCTTGGTCAGGGTTTACGGATCAGGATGTAAAATTTTGGAGCTCTGGCTATAGATATTGATAAGATTTACTTCAAGCAATGTGCTGGTATGAAAGATATATGGCCAGTATATCCCAGACAAAGGATTTCAGGAAAAACATAATGGTGGATGCTTTCAGGTGTGGGAAAAGGTTGGCTGAAAAGGGTTACCTGCCTGATCAGCATAGGTTGATGTTGTTTTGGTTGCCCAGATATGATGGCTGGTATATGCCCAATATGAGGGTTAGTGTGTGCTCTTTATGCCTTAGAGTGCTAATAGAAGGGGCATCTATTGTTAATATATAAGGGTGAAATGTGCCTTTTTATGCATGTACCACTTGGAATTAAAATCCTGAGACCAGCAAGAGCAATAGCGCTGTTGAGTACACAGCCACATAGTTGGAGTCTATCTATCCATCTCTTATGAGTAGCTTTAAGGGGGCATTTAACACTACTGCTCAATAATGGGGTGCCTAAAACTGTCATTGGGGTGGTTTTTTAGAGAAGTAGCTACTGAACTTAATTTTTTGGGGTGTTTAGAAAGTGAAGTTAGCTACTTTACATCCAAAAGCCAAAAACAACTACTTGGGTTAATGTAGAGGGATTAGCACAGTATGTGCTGACCTCTGACAGGCATAGTTGAGAGGGCAACTGTAGTAAGTTCAACTCCCCGGTGATTGACTCCCTGGTACTTGACACTTTGTTGAGTGCCAGGGAGTTGAGTGCTGCATATATGAATCTATAGTATTTTTGGCTTGAGTGATTTCAAGCTAGTTTTTACTAGTAATATAGGGGCTCAAACCAAAAAATCAAGTTTAAATTTACTCAAATTCAACTCTGTTTATTAATTTGGTTAGCTAAAATACCAATTTAAGGGGCAATTTATAAGTAAATTTACTATTAGAAATGAAAAAAACTTGTGTTCAACACTCTAAAACAAAAAAAGGTCAGTTTGACACTTTTTCAGCCAAATCCATATTTTATCAATAAAATACTTATGCGCTTATATAAAATTTGTTATTTACTATTATATTTTTATTATTAGTGTCCATAGTCGTTGACTAAGCTCCCAAGCACCACTATACTAGATTTAGTGGTATAGACCTTAATCAAATATACCACTTGTTTTACATTATGTCATTTTTGGATTTGTGGATTAAGTGGTACCACATAATTTAAGCCCAATTTATTAAGAGATTTCATATGATATTTATAAAAAACAGATACTTGACTCCCCCTCTGTTCAACTCTATCCACTTGCCACACAATTGGTTTTGGATTTAACTAATCAAAGGCTTGGAATTAAGGCTAAATTAATAAGTGACACACTATGAGCGCCACTCAACACCCATCCACTTGACACTTTAACTTGGGGATTATTACAGAGAGCTTCTTATTGTTTTAACCAACACTATGGTAAATAATTCACTCCCAGCTCCTCATAGCATACTATTATCACTAATAAACATATCCCTAATCATTTTCTTTTTAAATTTATATTGTTTTTTATTTTTGAGCATATTAAACTTCCTTTTTTTGGGTTAATTTTTGAACCCGTTTTAAATTTAAGCAAGTTTTATATGTAAAAAACATAGTAAATTTGATTTTTCTGCTTGACTCTGGCATACTCAACAGTAAAAATTCAGCTTTTCCCAGCTGATCAACAGTGCTGAACTTGACACTTTACTATGTTTTGAATTTTTAACTCCCCAAAAAAATTCCTCATAATAATTTTTTTGCAATTATAGTCTACTACTATTCCTGCTACTCTTCATATAACTTTTATATACTTTTTTGATTTTTAATTATACTTTTACATTGATTTAGTACTAAGATGTTCTGCTGAACCTAACATCTTTGATGCTTCATAAATTCACTTATTTTCTATGTTTTAACCTTTAACTATACTTTGGATTACTATTTTGCTTTGCTTTACCTCTTTATGTTGCATATCTCTCATACTGTTTTATTTACAAAACTAAACTTTTCTTTAGACAAGATCATCTAAATCCAACAAGCCTACCAAGCGCCAAGCCTCAAAGGGCTCAAAAGAAATTGCCTCCAATCCCAAGCATGCCAATAAGCCTGCAAAGGCAAAGTCTCCAACTCCATCTCCCCCCACCCCATCTCCTCCTACTCCATCTCCTCTCACTCCTACCCCTCCCCCCTCATCTTCAACTTCCCATAGTCCTCAAATAAAAGTAGTGACTCTGTAAAGTTCTGTGGCCCACATTTGGCCCTGAATTGGGATGTATTTCCCAGACTGTCAAAAAAAGTGGCCCGCGTGCAGGCAAAACCCCTCCAAAACCTGGAGGACCTGGCACAAACAGTAGATGAACACTTTGTGTTGGATTTTCTGGCTGAAGTCCCTATCCTTCCTTTGGAGTCCCCTCCAACTGCAGAGGAGACACTAATCCAGCTAGATTGCTTGCTGTCCTGGTGTTTCCCTGTCCTAAGACAGCTAGAGGACCAATGGGAAAATGAAAGCCACATGGAGCAAGGTAGGATTAACCTGCAGCCCAGGAAAATTGATTATCAAATCCCGCAATTGGTGGTATCCCAGGAAACCAATTCCTCCGGCCCGGAAGTCCCTCAGCCCAAAATAATACGGTTTAGGAGCCCTCCAGCTGGGACTTCAGAGGAAGGCATTAGGGGAAATGTGCACCCTGAGTCCTTGGAAAGCTCCTAGCCAATTGGGGGACTGAGCCCTTCATCTGGGTCCGCTGCTCCTATTTCTCTTGGTCACAAACCAGGGGAAGATTGGCCAGTGGCTTTTAACAGGCTCCCCTTAGATTGCTTTCCGATAGCCCCTTTCAAAAACTCCTGGCCCTATCACCCCCCCTTTGCATATAATGGAAGCATGGGCCGTCAGGTCCTTTGCTTACCAATTCCAATTGTTGAATAAAACTCCTGACTTTGCAAATCTTTTGTATTTTTAAGTTTTATTTAATAATAAAGTTATTTGTCTCAACTCCCGCTGCTGTCCCCTCCTCCTGCTTTTTCCTGTTCCTCCTGCCTTTCTGTCTGCCTGCCTGCCTGTAGTTTTTGTTGGGAATTGTTCCGGGGAGATCTAAACTGGTCCATACCCTGTTACTTTCTCATAGAACTTGGTCTGTCCACCCAGAAGTTCTAGTAAAAGGAACCCTCTCTGATATCATGTTGTCTCCTTGGTATAAGGTTGCTATGTGGATATTGGTGCCTATCTCCCTATTGTTCTGGTCCACCAGCCCTGTCTTTTGGAGAAAACTTTCCCTGATTTCTCAAACTCCTGGTTTTGCTCCTGGTCTGCTTTCTAATGTCATCAGACATCTCAACCAGGTCCCCACCAACTTATCATCCTATGTTTTGTTCCCTTGGTCAGCCTCTTACCTTGAGGGATTGTTGCCCCCTCCAGAATCCAGAACTACTGAAACCCCTTTTTCTGACTTGGCTGATTCTCTCCCCACAGCAGTCTCAGCTCCCTCCCTACCCTCCTTGCAGCAGATCCCTGTTTTAGATCCAGATGTCCCTCCCACCCGGGATTGCTCTCTGTGGTTGCTTACCGGGGCCTTGGTCATGGCCTTGGATGCATATTTCCCTCCCCTTTCATAGCCGGTCTCCTTTGGGAGGCCCCTTTGAGCAGCTATCCCAGTCTTGCACTGGATGGCATCTTGGTGGTTGGTCCCACCAAGGTGGGAGCCAGACTTTGTTAGTCTATCACCCTCTCTTACAGACTCTCTCACTGATCACTCATTTTACGAGTCAGAGGGCAACTCTGAGCCCACCAAGGAGCGCTGTACTAAGAAGGCAAAGGCTGCCAAAGAGTCCACCTCTTCTTCTGATAAGAAAAAGGAGGCATCCAAGCAGGCCTCAAAGAACCCTTCCCCTCCTGATGGCTCTTCCTCCCCTCCCTCATATGACCCCCAAGATGAGCCTGAGGAGTACTCTAAGAAGTTCAAAGCTTCTGGTCACATGGCTTGGGATCTACTGGCCATCCAGAACATTTTTAATGTTGACAGAGAGATCAAAGTTCCTAAGCGCTTCCCCCAGTACTTCCTAATTATGTCTGTAAAGGGCGGCCCTGGTTACCTTGCTGAAAACTACAAATTCAATTGCAACAACCAAAAGCAGCAAAGTAAAAGCAAGCACTTCATCTGTGAGGATAAGACTTTTGGGGCCCAGCTGAACACCAAGGGCTGAGAGCAGATAACTTCCAAGAAGGGGGAGCACACTTGTGAGCCCCCCTCCCCAATCACCTGATCACTCAGATGCTGAAGAGGTATCTAGTTCAAGTAATCACCACCTCCTCTCACCTCTGGGCATCTGATCTGGCCATAAAGACCCTGCAGCAACAAAAAACCAATAATATCAAGTTGGTGCCAACTCAAGAGCAGTTGGTCAAATTTATCAGCAATAAGCATATCACCGCCAATCCCCCTCCCTCCAAGACCTTGGACGTCTTATCAGAGCTTACACTCACCCACGAGCTCAAGCAGCTTCCAAGTGGGGAGCGCTTCCTCCTCCATGACAATGGGCCCAGAAGCAAAGACCATATAATCTGCTATGCAACTCATCAGAACCTGCTGGAGTTGAAAAGGACTTCAACCTGGCTAGTTGATGGTACCTTTGCCACTTGCCCCCAAATGTTCAAACAGCTCTGGATGATTCATGCCCAGATTGATATCCGGGTGATTCCACTTGCTTTCTTCCTCCTGCCTGGAGCCACCAGGGCCATTTACACTCATATGTTCTCAATCCTTTGCATTTTAATTGCCCTCCTTCCCCCTGACAACAAAAATGATGCCAAGAAGACTCCCCCCACACCCAGGAAAACCCTCCTCCTGCTGACAAGGACCAGGCCACCCTTGACTTGGAGGAAACAGTAAGGCTAAGAGCTCTTGGGCCTCATATGTGCATAATGAACTTTGAGCCTGCTCAGTTCAATGCATTTGAGCAGCTGTTTAGCAGGGGGTGCAGGGGTGCCACTTCCACTTCTGCCAAGCAGTTGCTTGCAATATGCAGGCCCATGCTGAGCTTAGTAGGTTGAGCCAGAGGGACACTTTGGACACCTGCAAATTTGTGCTGGCACAATTCAGTGCCTTGACTTTTTTAAAGCCAGAGCACACTGAGCAGGGGTTTGAGGTTTTCTCAAAGGATCTTTACATAGCAAAGCATCTAGATTTCAAGCCTTTCCTCAAGTACTTTGAGCCCCAGTTAATTGGGAAGGTTGTCACGCAGAGGTGAGGCAAGGCCAGAGCCAAGGCCAGTTGGAATTTGTACCAGGAAGCGGTGAATGGTGAGCTCAATACTAATTTGGCGCTAGAGGCTTATCACAAGCATATCAAGGCCAACTTTGGGATTCTCCCAAAGTTTAACAAGTTCTTCTCCCTTATGCAGCACAAGCAGGAGAAAACCATCTCCAAGCTGCTTGACTTGGCCAACCGCGTCCCACCACCAAGCCTACAACCTGCTCCACCCTTTTCCCCCAAGGTCATTCAGGGTGCAGCTAAGCTCAAATGCAAGGCCTCTGAGCTTAAGCAGCAGCTTTATCTTATTGCCACTACCCTCCTGGAAGGGGCTAAAATGAAAAAGGGGAAGAAGGGTGAAGAGTAAACCTGCTTGCTTCTATGGTTTTAACTTTTTAGCTTTAATTTTTACTTTTTTAGTTCTGGTCATTTAGTTTTTATTTTAATTTTTCTAGTTTTTGATTTAATTAGATAGTAATAATTTTTTATGTATATATGGTAAGTTTGAGATGAATAGATATATTTGAAAGTGAGTGAAATATCTTAATTTTTGTTAATTTAGTAGTAAAACATAAGATATTCACATTTGTACTTATATGAACTATACCAAATAAATATAAAGATTTCTTCATATTTTGCATAACTTCTATTGTTGTGTTTTTTTGCTTATTTTTGGTTCATTGGATTCTTAATTTTTATGGTATTCAAAAATATTTTTATAATAAAGAGTGTAAATTAAATAGTGAAATTATAAATAGTTGCTTATTTCTCCTTATTTTTATTAATTAAAATACTGTTTTTATTTTATTTTTAAGCTTTCTGGTGTCACTTTAGTATACCATAGCTGTAGAGATTAATTTTTTCTATTAAAAGTTTTCAGAACATCAAGGTCCAAAAATTAAAAAAGTGTCAATTTCCAGTTGTTGATCAGGGAAAAAGCTGAATTCTCACTTTACTATAGTGTCAAGCACCAGGGAGTCAAGAACCAGGGAGTTGATCACCAGGGAGTCAATTTTACCACAGTTTCTATTGGGAGTACACTACTATGGTCTAGATGCTCTCAATAGATTAGCATATTTTCTAGTCTATTATTTGAGAAAAGTATATACTCAATAGGTTTGCAACATTTTAGGCTATTAGTACATGGTTTATGGTGTCTTAAGGAAATTATGAAAATGAGCTGAAACATTTCTTTGAGGCATTTTGCTACAAAAGCAGGATGCTAAGCGTTTTAGTGAGATGCTTCTCCTTGATTTTTCTACAAGAGAAGGATACAAGCAAAATATTGAATAAGATCCAGGAAAAAAATTGAATTATTAACTTGATATTTAGATTGGTTGAGTCTGAATAAGGGAAGTTTTGTGCTAAACCAGGGAAACAGATAATACTTTAGAGCACAAAGAGTTAACACTTCCAGAAGTTCAAGTGGTGAAAAATTCACTTCTAATTTGGATTACAGTTAGACTTTAAAGGTATTGAAGCATTTGAAAATAATGAGTGTTACAATCATTAGATAAGTTTGAGGCTTGTTTTTCTAATGAATATCATTGGTTAAAAGCCCAAACCTTATAGAATGGCTCAGAAAACATTAATGCAATGTTTTAGGCCTTTGAGAGAGTAAGTTTAAAAGCATAGCTTATTGTAGGGGGATTTTTTCCAGAATAGTTCAGGGTTTTGAAGAAAGACCTTCTTAAGAGGAAACACTGGAAACACAGGGCTATAAATCAGCGACTGACAAAAAAATGAAATAATCTTGTTGTGGATCTGGTATGACATATTGAGATCTTTACATATAAGTGTCTTCTGGTTTTAAAATCTAAAGGATCTCTTTCTGAGGAATAATTTAATATCTTCTGGGGCATTCTTAATTCATATCTAAAAGAGCTGCTGGTCAAGGGGACTACAGAACAGTGGCAAATCAAAAGGTTTCTAAGGGGATCTTTCTTAGGCTTTAATAAAGATTATCACAAACCCTATAAGCTTTAAGAGCATTTCAACCATAGAAATCTTCCCCCATATCTACTACCCAAGTGCTTGGCAGTAATATTAGAATATAAAATTCTTTATGGAGCTTAAAAATATCCAAACTCCTGGTAAATGATGGACTAGGATGGTAAAAGGCTTGAAGCTCACATAAAGATGACAAGAGTTCCTTAGTAGTGAGATTGCAGGTATCTTCCAGGAATTATATGCACCAAAGGAGGTAAAAGCACAGGCAGATGCTATGACACATGGTGTTGATGCTAGGAAATCTTTTTTGGTAAAGTGCTGGAAGCATTTCTATTTATAAAATCCCAGTATAATGCTCTATATTTAGAACTAAGTCATCTTAAGAATGTCACCCTAACCCAGTTGGTTTCTAGCTTTGACCCAAAACGCACATTGGTGTCCTCTGAGGGAAGCAGGTGTATCACATAAAGCCCTTAATCATATGGTGAGCCTCAATGACCTTTAGATTAAGGGTTATCAAAATGAAATATTCTGTGGTACATATTAATGCTCAATGAGATACCCCATTGCAGATATTCTTTAATAAATAGCCATAGAAGTTGCAGAGAAATAAGTGGAGGTCAATTTATCCATATGAAAAGTGAAAATTTTTATTGGCCTTAAGTGCAGTATACATCTCTGCTAATTTCCAGAAGCTCTTGATATTAAACATCTGTTTTGGTTGTAGGAAGATACCCTGAGTTTTCCATGAGAAGTAGAGCTCTTTAAAAAGCTTGATTGGTTTTAGAAAACAGATATGTAAATATCAAAGAGGAACTAATTCATAGCCTGTATATTTATCAGTTAAATGTGTCAATTTCTGTTAATCAACTGGTTTATTAACCGTTTATGTCCTCTTTTCAGAATTGTTGACAGTTTTTAGGGGGGTTATTAGGTTAATTTCCATGGGTTTCACTAGATACTTATTATAAGTAATTGGCCAATTTTGAGCAAGCTTTGACAAAATCTTCAGCCTTCTTGTATCAGTCATGAACTTCATAAGCTTGAAGAATATATTAATTTTAGTGTTGGGGATGTGATGCTTGACCTTTATAATGTGATGTATGTTGGCATTACCCTGGGGGATAATGGGCATAGACACCTGGGTATAGTATTTGATGACCTTCAATACTGTAATTTTAAGAGCTGTTGAGATGAGCAAGCAAAACCAAGTTCAGAGCACACAGAAGTCATGCATAAAATGAATTTTTGGTGGGTTGAATCATATTATTAGCTTATATAAGTTGTTTATTTTTGTTTTGTATACAACTTCTGTATGCTCTGAACCTAAATTAGATTTTCTGTCTCAGAAGCTCTGAGAATTAAAGTACAGTCTGACTTTTAAATTGCAGTAAATTTTTGGCTTTTCCTCCTCTTCATTGTCCCCACTGTTTAGGTAAGGTTCATAGCTAGTGTACAAAAATAATTAACAATTATGATAAATTATTACACTAGAAATTTTTTTATAGCATTCAAGCAGGCATACCAGAGAAACACAAACAACTTTTTATTGTTCACAGTTCTGGGTGTGATAACCTTTTGAGGCTTTTTTAAGCTTTGTGACCTTGGGGTTGATGCACTCAGCTCTCTAAGTATAAATAGCCCTGCTCTGTAATTATGGTACCACCTCTTTGTCTTCAATGAATGTGTTATTGGTTGCTTCATTATATCTGTGTACAGGGGCTCTAGTGGTAGACTTTCTTGGGTGCCTGTGGCCTTGGCACTCTATGCTAGATTCTCTTGCCTGTTGCTCAGGTTGTGTAATATTTTCCATTAAGGAATATACAAAAAAATATTCAAATTTTTAGATATATTGTAATTTGGAATTTCTATGTTATTATGAATACAGTAGTTTTCAAAGCTGCACACAAATCAAAATCAACTCAGATGTAAAAAAAATCAAAAACCAATGAGTTTATATTGGTTGACAATATATTTGGGTCTACTTCAATTTTCTTTTGCATGGGTTGATTTTTAGACCCATGTTGCAACTGAACCAATGAGGACTCAGTATTTGAATTGAGGGAGACAACAGTCCAATAGAAGGGACAGGAATAATAATGTTGAAACTGCAGGCTCAACCTGCCAGCAAAGTTCCAACCAAGCGGGTTTGTGACCCGCAATCCAATTATCCAGTCACTTGAAGCCAGACTAGGAAGTCAACTCAAATTATCAAATCCAACAACATGAACAGATGATGATCCTTTATGGTGGATACCTTGATTTGGCGCTTGACTCATTATCAGGATCAAGCCACCCCCTTCTTCCATCCAGCTGTGTGATCACCAATCTTGTTCCTGTTATCCTTGATTCACATGAACTATATAATCACTATCTCTTAATAAAGATTATTATCTATCTTCTAAATATTTTTCCCTGTGTAACTCTGCTAAAACAGCACAGTTACAACAATAAGGATAAGGTAATGTTTATTATAGAATACTGTGATTAATATACTATATGGGGAAAGCCACCGGGCCACAAGGGGGTGGCATGGCGGCATGTTCCATGTAAGGATTGGAGTCAAGGAATAACTTGTGCAGGATCAGCAGGCCAAATTAGTAGTGCTCCTAATTAGAAGAAAATACACGTAGCTCAACGTTGCCATCAGATTGGTCCATGTTGTTAGATGCGTCAAAGGGCAGCTCATTGAGCGCCCCCTGTGTATTGTAAGATACGTTGGCAGGTGAGTCTGGAAACTTGGTTACAAACCCATAGCTTTGAAAACTACTTTAATAATTTATCATATCTTTTTTCATATTATTTTTTATGTGTATTATGCTCCTAAATTGGTCCCATTATTCTTATTTTTGTAAAATTTATAATATTCTTTAAACTTTGCGCAATTTTACACCAAAAAAGTATATGATGAATAATTTTATTCAATATTTGCTTATAATTATATGTATTTATTTGGATACCCAGTAAGATATAATAGGGGTAAAGGCTGGTTCTTACAGTCTTGCGGGTTCAAAGACAGAGGTATTGGTCTTCCTGACTGTGGCAGCTTTGAAGTGGAAACCAGAGGCAAAATCTAATATTTAAAATAAACTTCAAATAAGCCAAAATCAAAGATTTGAGATAATACTTGTTTGGATTTATTGAAAAGTTGCAAAGTTTAAGTACTCTAAAAATATGCAAATGTTTGATTTGAGAGGATTTAAGAGGAATGGTTGCAGATTGAGTGGATACTTGCAAAAGATAAATTTCAAACCAGAGGTTCAAACTGAAGTTCAGATATTTGCCAGTTATACCACATTTTCCCATTCCTCATTGGGACAATGGAATAGTTTAAGTTGACTCCCATTGATGACATAATTGAGCTATTGACCATCCTAATCTGCAAGTTAATAGCTTCCTGAATTGGCTTGGCCAATCACGCAATAGGGGCCAGACCACTTTGGTAGAAATTTCTTTGAGAGGGATTGGCCTCTGAGTTCTTGGAAACTAGAACTTCTGCACCAACAGGTATTTTTGCGGCCTCAGGCGCGGCGTGTGCTTTGAGGCACATAGCTTCTGCAGCTTCCAGCACTGTCTTTGAAGCTAAGCTTTGACTTTCTGTCATTGAGTAGTTGTCTGAGCTTAAATTATTAGCGTCCAAGTCACAAATAGGAACACCATAAAAGAAGTTCATAGGGTTTGAACTTAGTTGTGTTTTGAACTCTTGAACAATAGTTCCAGAGAGCAGCAGGTAAATGCACATCCCAATGTGTTGTGTTGTCTGTTGTGATTTTCTCTAAGCTCTTTACCAATGTCTGGTTAAATCTTTCTGTGAGTCCATTGCACTGAGGATATATGTGGTGGTAAGTTTATGTTTTGTGTTGACCACTTTGAAAAATTCATTTACTAACTGATTTATGAAGTGTTTCCCCTGGTTGCTGAGTACAGCAGGCATACCATATACAGTGAAAATGACCTTGTACAGGAACTTTGTGTTGGTCTTTGCATCATGTTTCTCTATGGCTTTAGCAACAAACCATTTAGTGAAGTATTCTGTTGTCACAATCAGGTATTTTTTTCTGCTAACACTTTCAGATACAAGTCTCACATAGTTGATGCTCCACATTTCAAAGAGCCCACTGACGGTGATTGGGTTAATTGGTTTGGATAGTGGATGGTTCTTGGAGAACATCTGGCAAGGATTACATTCCTTGATGTAAGTCTTCATGCCAGGCACCCAGCCACTATGAAGTAATCTTCCTAGGTGGTGAATGATAGCAGAAGGGTTTAATCCAGTTGTCAAGGAACCTACAAGCAAGGACACCATTCCAAGATGAAATAATTCTCCAATAACACAATACCTGCCTAACAGCAGGTTGAAGTGTCCTAAGAAGAAGTACATCCCCAAGTAATACAAGAGTAAGACAGAAGACAAAGGATGGAAGACTTGGGGTTCAGGTGTCTGGTAGATGGATTGGTAGTCCTTGGTTTCTTCTCTGTGAGGTGGGTTATGTGACAAGGGGTAGTGGTATACCATACTCCTGGTATCACTCAGCGCCAGGAGCTGTCTAAGAATTGTGCCTCGGGAGAGATACCAGAATTGGTGTGTGAACCTATCAAAATGCTGGTCAGTACAGCCGGCAACAAGACCATCCAACACACCCATTTATACCTAAGAGACTACATAAAAAAGTCTTGGTTAATCTCATGGTTTAGGATTTAAATGGTTTAAGTCAAGCTAAAAAATGTGCAAAAGATTCACTTGGGTGAATATAGACTTTATTAATTGAACAGATAATGAAATATAGATTACCAGCTTTTATAGCATGGTAGAAAGAAAGTAATATAGTGGGAATTGGAAAAGGAGATGAGGAGATAATTCTGGAGAATGGGCAGTTAGGATCTTCAAACTTGGGGGAAAAATAAATTACTCCCTTATAATTAAAATCTCTCAACAGAATTATTAAAATTTTCTTATCTTAAATTTCTGACTGTCAGGTATGTCTTGGTTTACTCCACAGAGATGGGGACCCGGAGTTGGTTTACACTGCAAAACAGAAGACAACAGCCCAAGGTTAGCAAAAGAAGAGTCCAAAAGCATGCTAACGTCACCAGGGGAGCAAAAAAGACAGTTCAAAGTTGTTTGGTCTTTGTTTGATTGGCTACATTTGAATTTTGGAGGTAACAATTGGTTGAGATCAATTTCAGTATTAACCTTGCTTCCTAGGTGATTGATTAAGTCTTGGAAGTGCGCAAGTTTGATCCCTGTCCCTGTATCAAATTTAATTGAACTGTAACCTTGAGGTAATAAAGAGCAATTGCTACTAACTGATCCTATATTCTTAGGAGCTTCAAAATAACCAAAACTACCATGACTATCTAAAATTGGTGGCCCATAATGTTTTTTGACAGGAATCAGGTGAACTGAATTCCTGACACTTCACTTCCTCAAAGTAGTTGGGCCACCAGTACTTCTTGTGCAAGTGTTCTGCTGTGGATAGGATACTGTAGTGTCCTGCTCCATCATGGACTTTGGGGAGAATTAGGCAACACTCCTCAATCTTAGGTACTTTAACCAGGCGTCCTCTCATACTACGGTAGAGTCCTTCCCCTATGATCACATAATGGCAACTATCTCTGAGCACGGCAACGTCAGTGTCCACATCTCCTGTGGTAATTAAGCAATATATGGTAAATAATTTGGTTTCATAGCTCTCTGCTAACTGTTCTACTAGGTACATCTTTTGTTCCCCTTGGTATGACAGTCCATTGGCAACCACATTCTTCTTCCCAGGTATGTGCTTTATGTCCATGAGATATTTGGACATCTCCATGACCCAAGGTACCTGTCTGCTGTTCTCCTGCTGCTTGCTTAGGATGAAGTACAACACCATGTTGTCCGTGTACAAGGTAGTTTGGTTACCCATGATGTAGTACCTGAATTTTCTCAATGCCCAAACCACTGCTAACACTTCCTTATTTTAGATGCTGTACCGGGACTCAGGACCACTGAAGTACTTACTTGTGTATTCCACTGGACGGAATACACCTTCACACTCTTGGGCCAGGACTCCCTCTGTTGCTTCCTCTGACGCATCAGTGAAGATTGAAAACTTCTCATTGAAGTTTGGGTGGATGAGCACAGGCTCTATATTAAGGTGATCCTTGAGGGTCTTGAATGCCACTTTTTTTTCTGAGGACCAGGTAAAGTCCACATCTTTCTGTATTAACTTGAACAAGGGCTTTTCAATATCACTGTAGTTGGGCATAAAGCAAGAATAATACCCCACAGTACCCAAGAAGGACTGGACCCTTGCAACACTGGTAGGTGTAGGCCAATTTCTGATTGCTGATACTTTTACAGGATTCAGGTGTACTTCTTCTGCGTCCACAACATGCCCCAAGACATGCCTCCTTGTTTGGCAGAGAATAAGCTTAGCCTCATTGGCAGAGATTATAGCCTTGTGGATAAAGCAGAAGACTTTGGTAAGGACTTGCAAGTGTTCTTTGGAGGTTTCCCTAAACACAGTAATATCATCAAGATACAATGTAACCTTCTTGTACAAGAGGTCCTGGAACACAGAGTTCATTGCCCGTTGAAATGTGTGGGGTGCAACAGTAAGTCCAATCAGCATACATCTATATTGGTACTGACATTGTTGTCACAAAGGCTGTCTTCTCTATGCTCCTGGCGTCCATTTCCAACTGGTGGTAGCCAGAAAACAATTCAATGTTTGTAAAGTACTTGGAGCCAGCATAGTAGGCTAGGATCTCATTGATTAATGGTAAGGTATAGTTGTCCAACTTAGTGAAGGAGTTCAGAAGTATGCAGTTTACAAAAATTCTTAACTTCTTGTTTTTTAGATACAATCATCACAGGCAACGCCCAAGGAGACATATAAGGTTCAATGATCCCCTTTGACAAGAGGCAGTTGATCTCATCCTCCATGTACTCCTCATACTTCTTTGTAAGACGGTAAAGGGCTTGGCGGACTGAACAATGGTTCTCTGTATTGATCACATGCTTCTCCAGGTTGGCAGGTGGCAAGAGATTATCTTCATTGCGGAACAAGTCTTGATACTGTTCTATAAAGGTATGTAGTCTCTTCCTTTGTTTTGTGGTTAACCCTTTGTTCTGATCAATGGCTTCCATGGCCATCAAGAAGGATTCCCCTTTGTGGTGAGGGCTGGTGTAACAGACATCAATTGGGAACAAGGTGTTCTCACGTTGGATGAACCACTCATGGTTCCAGAAGGACACAGAGATTCCAAACTCACTAAGACCATGTCAATCAATCAAGAAGTTGTACCAGGTAAGTTGGAAGGTAGCTGCAGATATTAACTTCCTGACACCACAGATTCCCACTGTAAGGTATTTCACAAACACCAGGCACTCTTCTGTTTTGTTGTTGGCAAAGGTAAACCTTTCCTTTACTTGACTGTACTCTTGAATGCCTAATAATCTTAAGAAGGCCTCCAAGATGATGTTAGAAGTTGACCCCCATCTAGTATGATGGACGTAGGGTGTCCTTCTACCTCACTGTCAATTCTGGGCGCTCCTTCACTAACAACATTGATGGTTGGTTCCTCATCCTGGTCCAGAAGGACTGTTTGGTCCAAATTGAATTGCTCAGGCATATCACACACACAAGTAGTGCCAAGGTATTGTATCATTTGAGCCCTAACACCTGGTGCAATATCAGCTAGGTTGTACAAGGAAATTGGTACTTGGGTGTCTGTGAGGGTTTTCAAGACGTTGAACTTAGGTGGTTTGACTACTGGTAATGGAACAGCAGGTTTTGGTTTAGGCTTCTTGGTCTGCTGAGACTTCTGGCTTGAAGTCTTGAGAGAAGAATACTTTTGTACTTCAATAGTAGGTGCCTCATTGTAAGTGCCATCCTCTTCATCCATTGGAACCCCATAAGGTTCAGCCGCAGGTGCCTGTTGTGGCACATCATGCTGATCCTGTTGCTGTGGTTGATCACCAGCTACAGGATTCTCATTATTGGATGACTCAGATTTTAGCGGTTCTGATTGTTTAGTCTTCCCAGGAGTGCTATAGGGATGTACTGTTTGACTTAAGCAATGCTTCTGAGCCAAATTGGACCTCACCATGGCTAAGCTCTCCACAAGGTAAGTCTCATCTTTGGCTGATGATGCATTAGCCTCCTTCTTATGTTCAGAGGACTTGGTCCTGGGTGACTTGGCCTCACTGGTGGATGCCTTGGATTCAGGTGCACACAAGGTTGGGCAGTAGATAAAGGGATGCCCCTCTTCTTCACAGTGGTTTCAATTATGTTTGCAATAAGAGGTAAAGTGACTGTACAGTTTGCAATTCTGAAAATACTGGTTTGGCTTAGGTTGGTCTCCACTTGTAAGATACATATGGAGACTAGATTGTGTCTGACAGCTTCTTCATGGTATCACCCATGTCAGTAGCAGGTGGAGGCATGATTGCCTTTCTTTCAGGTTTGGCTTTGGTAGAAGCTTCAGGAGCTACTGGGGAGTGGAACAGCTGGCTACAGGTCTTGAATCTACTAAGGCAATGTATAAGAACATAGACTTTTTCTACATTACTTGGGGCATGAGTCTCATTATACTGATAGTATTTCTGTTTAAGTGCTTCACACAACCAATCTAACCTTTGCGTTTCTAGGAACAAGAGCCTGGTGTGCTTGCCTTTAAGTGTGTTTTGGCTACCATATACTGAATCTTGGTATTGGATCAAGGCAGCACTGATTTATTCAATAAACTCATCTGTTCCTTGAAAGTTTGCTTGTTTGATTGACTTTAGATTGAGGAGAGTTCCTTCCACTCCTCCACCAAATCTCTCATAAGCAAGAGCTTTCCAGTCAGACCAGTTCAGGTTATAGTTTAAGGATGTATGCCACAGAGCAGCGCAACCTGACAGAAAGTACTGGACTTCTTCAAGGCAGCCCTCTTCATAGATGTGGTGCTTCTTGCAGAAAAGGGCAAAGCAATGGAACTAGTATTGAGGGTCAGAGCCATCAAAGAAGGATAAATTATGAGCATCAATAGCCTTAGAAAGGCTAGAAGATTTACAGTAGCGGCAGGGTCTATAATAGAAGGATTGGAAGACATTGCTTGTCTTCCCTGGCATAATCACCAAGTAAGATTTAACGGGGGTAAAGGCCAATTCTTCTGGTCTTGTGGGTTCAAAGACAGTGGTATTGGTCTCTCTGACTGTGGTGGCTTTGAAGTAGAAACTAGAGGCAAAATCTAATATTTAAGATAAACTTCAAATAAGCCAAATTCAAATATTTGAGATAATACTTGTGTGGATTTATTGAAAGGTTGTAAAGTTTAAGTACTCTTTAAAAATATGCAAATGTTTGATTTGAGAGGATTTAAGAGGAATGGTTGCAGACTGAGTGGATACTTGCAAAAGATGAATTTCAAACTAGAAGTTTGAATTGAAGCTCAGGTATTTGCCAGTTATACCACACCAGCAATGAGATGCTGTCTGTCATGATTTTTTGTATTTTGATTTTGTTACTATGGATTTGATTTTATATTGATCTTATTTCCATGTACAAGTTTAGCATTATAGTACAAACTGTTTATGAGCCCTTCTCAAAACAGGCCCACTGTCAGAATTAACTGATAAAATATGTATCATCCTTCATTTTAAAAATTCTCAGAAGTTATAATTATCATTCTTGTTAGCCAGGAATAGGTTTTCTGGCTTTAATAATTGATCTTGCCAATAAAATTTATATCTAACTTTTATTTTGAGCTTTTAAGCTAACTGATAAAAGCTAGAGCCAAAACAGTTTTTGAAAGTGTCAACATGGAGGATGTTCCATCCTGTATTAGTCAATCATGGTGGTTCCCCTCAAAACATAGTCAACATGATAGATAATTGGATGGGTGTGGAACAATTCGTTGGCATGTTGGGATCCTGAGCTTACTGTGTAACTTTAAGCTCTGTGTGTCTTGATATACATGCTGTGTACTTTATTTGATCCACTTATTGAAACCTAAGTTTGTTTTAGCATCTATTTTTTGTTTTTGATGCTATATTTTCTACATGTGTGACTTTAGTTTGCTCCAATCTGACTTTAGTTTGTCCATATCAACAGCACTGAAAATTATAGTTCATTACCCAGGAAATGTTGATGCATCACTATTCTATTGAAAAAATATAATGGGGAAATAAAAAAGGGGATAATAAATTAAAAATACACGTTATTTATAAGTAGCTTCTCAGTGTTTATGATGATGTGATACTAGAATTTCAAAGGAAATTTTTATGAGAAAAATAAAGGGCATATATGCTGTTAGTGTATCAGAGGGTTGTTTTAACAGCATCTTAGTCAATTTGGCGGAGAGCTAAAGAAGATAAATTTGGCAACAATTATGACTAATCCCTCTCAGTAAATCAATTACCTGAGAATCAATTTGACTACTGGATAGTTGATGGAACTCCTGCCACACCCCCATATTTTACAGGGATCAAACATTCCATATCTTAAAAGAAATATTACTTGGAAAAGTTCCATGACTGTCATGGCATACATGGACATTATGTGGCATCTCATGATACTATATAACACTATCTTTATATCTAATAAAGTATAATTATCTCCTTAATCTTCTCCTTTATCCTATTTTATATGCTTCCAAGAAGTATTTACTTGACACTAGCAGAATCCACTGAAATTTTAAATGTTTTTCCAGATTCCTATTGTCAAACTAACGATACCAGTCTGATTTTTAAATATAGCCTGTAATGCAAAATACCATAACGAAATCATGTCAGAAATGGGTCTAAAGCCAGCCTTCGAAATTAAGTGAATGGATGGTTGACTTTTGACATTATGCCTACTTCTGAAGCCTACAACTCAGGCCTATGTATAGCTAGCTTTAAAGAACTGGTTTTTACTGGTATGTTCATGAGTTAAAAGTAAGGAAACATGATCCATTTGGATAACCACATACACGGATAATATGACTTTCCTGCAGACACGTATATTTACTAAGGTGTGTATTATGGCCTTGCAAGCCAAATAATGCCAGCTTAACAATATGTCAGTAAAGCAAGATATTACCAGTCAGAGGAATATATATCAGCAGCGTGCAATTTATTGACTTTCTAAGGGCCTTACATTGAAGAGAATCATGGTTTATCAATGTAGAAGCATATGTCTTGTTAGACATTTCGTGTGGATTGAAAATCACTTTCGATTGTGGCGCTTGCCTGACTTTCCTTTTTTGTTCGATTTAGACGGCTTCTTACTAGATGATTCCAGTACAGGTTCTAAAGCGACAAGCTTAGGTGTGCAGATGCGGATCTTGGTGGGGTCAGCCCAAGGCAAGAAGTCTCGATCATACGAGGCAAATGTACGACCTGTGTTATAATAAAGAAAAGGAAATATTATCGGTAGGAGGGGATCGTCAACTTCAGGACCAAAGGAAACTGGGCGGCACTCAACAGGGCATGGGTGGTAAGTAGCTAAAGAAATGAACCCTCGTTCTACAACCAGCTTTGGTGGAGGGATGGGAGCTTCGGAGAGAAAGCGCTGGTTTAGTTGTATTGAAATGGGGTCTTTTGAGTTAGTTTGGACAGAGTATTTAATCAAAGAACTGTTAGTTTGTTGGCCGAGATTTGACGGTCTGGTCGGGGAGATCGCCCTTTCAGAGGCAGGCTTGGATTTCTGGCCCTTCTTCTTAAGCTTCTTTGGCGGCTGAGGTTCGGAAATCATCTGCAATAAATATATATGCCCTGCTAAATTCGAGCTTTCATCTTGCCCAGCATCAGTTTCCTCAGGCGTCTGATCATTGGTGAACAAAGTATGGGAAGAAGGCCCTAGGTTCTCTTCACTTTTGTCTTTTGATGCTTGAGAAGTTTTGGCTTTGGGCATGTCAATTAATCGGCCTTCAGTGATATTAAGCTGCTGAGGAGGTTTTCCTGGTAATCTAATTGTAATATAGTCTTTTCTGGCCATTCCTGGGCTCAACATGGATATCATCTACGATAAAAATATTAGTTTTGAATCTAGTTAGCCCCATTTAAAGGAAATATCAGTTTTTTTAGCAAGATTTGATATCGGTTGCCTATCAAAGATGAATGCGGTACCCTGAAATTGAAACGATAAATCTGTTAACAATTAAAAGAGTTTTTTATCCTGAAAGCCTATAGGCGTCAAGCAAAAGGAACTATAAACTTGGAAGGCTATTGGGCTCTGTTCTTATGTTTGGAATATTTTGAAATGCCTGAAGAATTTTCAGAAACTAACAAAGCGTTAGTTCTTTAAAAGAACAACAATGAGAGTAAAGATAAAAAAGCCACTGTTTGAAAATGGGTAACCGAAGAATGCTGAGATGCTGACAAATGAAGCAGCGGCATTGCTGAAAATAAGATAGGGCGAATGTATTTAAAGGTATAAAGGATGCCTCACAAACCATCGTGCTTTAAAAGGAAAATAGAAAATAATTCATTCTAGGTACCATGCTTTAAACTGGTTCAAATCCTAAAAGGCTACAAATAACTATCTATAGAATGCAATGAATATTTTCTAGGCGTATCACTTAGAGAGAACCACACAAGGAAAGTATTTTGATAACCCATAAAAAATTAGAGCCCCATGGAAGAAGCTGATATTAGTATTTTAATAATAGATCCATCTTTACAGTGAGGCAGACAAGGTAAAGGTTTCTTGGCTTTGAGCTGTTTAATAAGCTGGATCGACTAAGCTTCTTGTTAAAATCGTTCCAATACATAAAATGGAGGTGTCCTTAAACCAATCGTTGTTTAAAATGGTTTTTAATCCAAGTATGAGACAACTCTAGGAGCGTATATCTTTTTTCCTATTGCTTGATAAGAATAAAAAAATATAAAAGCCTATATTAACTTTATTCTCTCAATCGAATAGCAGCCAGTACTTCATTTGATCTTAAAATCCACTGCTCAACTTATCATAGGGAATGAAGGTTGAGATGAGAAACCTGATAACATCAGCTATATGGCTTCCTTGGTTTTGTAAAGTCTTCAAAATCCTTGTTGAGGACAACTGTTAAACAAAAGTGTAATATCAAATCAGCATAATTAACTTGAATCATGAGCATATGGATCATAATTTTCAGAGAAGCCATTTTTCTAATGGACATGCTATCCAATCTGTACAGCAGTTTTCAAAGCTGTGGAGATAAGAGAAATCGAGTCATTGGTAAGCGAAATGAACTCAAACTCAAAAAACCTAAGTTGGGTGAGTTCCAGACTTCAAATAATCAGTACTATTTTTGGTGGACTAGCAAAAAGCTGAACTTGAAACTCAGAAACCCTCAAATGAAATACAAAATTCATTCAAAAATTAGATGGTAAATTCCAAACTCCAAACAAAACAGCTTGATGGAACAAGCAAAAGGGTTCAGTGTTGTTCCAGAATCTAAAACAGTTCAATTGGGACACTGATGAGGACTATCAGAAGGTACAAAAAACAAAAAAATGTACATATAAAAAATTCACAAGCACAAAACAAAATAAAGCCATGCAATATATATTGATTTTTACATCCTAAGATAGAAAAATAATATTTTTCAGGCTATCTGTCATAGCCTGAGCTGCTTTCAGGGTATCTTTTGGTCAAGGGGAAGGGTCTTGCCTGGAAAGACTAGTAAATGACATGTGTCATTCTCATTACATAACTGGCAGAAGTGGCACAGGGTTGCCATTTTTTCATATGGGGAATCACCTTTTCAGTGAGCCCCAATTTGGCCACTTAGGCAAACCCTATGCTTCAGTATTTGTAAGGAGTTGTGGTGGCAACAGGGGAAGTTCTTCAGCAGAGGTGCCCATCTGATTGCTTGGCTGGGCTAGGTAATAAATCTGCATGAGGCTATTATAGGGATAAGGAAACATATGCGTGATGAATAGAGAGACATTATTGGTGTGGGTTTAGATGTAATAATAGGGCTTTGCTGGTATATTGTTGTAAGATATGAGTGAATGTCAGCCATGGAATTAGGATGTCTTTATTTCTCAAATATGTGATTTAAATTTGAAAGTATAGCAAGCAAACTATATGTCCTTCCTTTAGAATTTGTATGTACAATTAGCCTCACTTGCCCTCTATGTCAAATAAAAAACACTCTACAATTATGCCCCATCTTTAACTCTCTACTTTGACTTACTCTCTTAGCCCTTTCATTTTGTCTATAAATAACCTTCCAACTTTTATCAATAAACATACTTTTACAATCTATGGCTTTTACTTTATACAACATACACCAGATCTATAACTTTCAAGACATCATAATTGATAGACAGCTGAATCATATATTATTCATCTTTGAGTTTTTGCTTTACCCCCCAAAGGAAGTTATTGAGTATGTGTCACTTGACGGGATGAATTCCAAGGACTCACACCTTGACACACTCAATTGCTGTGTGAAGCAGTTTCCCATCCATGATTAGGATAACTCACGTTACCTCAAGAATTACATGTTCTCATCTGCTTGTTGGTCTGACTTGCAAAGGCAACCAGGAGAACAAGAAATATGCATCTCTGTTTCTGCTGTGAAATAAGATGCCAGACTGGCCTGCAAGTTGGCAGAATCAACAAAAAGATGATTATCCTTGCTACCAATAGCTGCAAGCAGCTGTTGCTTCACAAAGTCTAGAGGTGAATATGCCTATTTTCCAGGACCTAAAATATTTTTTGTTTCTGACAAGCCATAGACCAAATAGGGATTCACCTCACACTGTTCTCCAAACCTTGTCACCCATCACATTAGCATAAAGCACTTGTGGCAGGATTGCAGCCAAGAGTTTGGGCCATTGCCATCTATACCAAACTGCTTCCCTCTGTCACGGTAGTGTCATTTTTTCCTGGGATAGATTGCCCAAAGAAGAAGAATGGGATCAGGAAAGAAGCAAAACCCTTGAAAGTATTGGATGATTTAAATCTAGTGCTTGGCAAAAAATGGGTTAAAGTTGCCCCTGTTGACGGTGAAGGAATTAACCTACATCTCCCTGAATTTTGCCCAAACAATTATGTGTTGAAGATTACGAGATATCACTACCTGGTGGCACTTGGCAGTTGACCAGCCGGTCATCCAAAAATATTGAATTATGACGTCATTGAAGCTTTGGCAGAAGCCCCCAACCAAGAGATGAAAATATTTCTGGCCGGCCAATCAGATTCAAGTTTTTCCTTCCCAGTTGAGTTATAGTCCCTCCCATTTACCCTCTGAAAACTTGTTTTCAGATAGTTTTACCTACTCTCAATAAAGTCATTCACCAGTATATGAAAGCTACCCTGGGATCAAAAATACCCCCTTCTCAGGCCATGGCTGCCACTGTCTTAGCATGGTTGAGAAAAGTCTTCACACAGGATCAGCAGGGTTTGTATCCCTTATCTCAAAATCATTTCTTTTTGGTGGTCCATTTACATCTCCTGTTTTCTATGTCGTTAATTGTCTTCATTTTGTGTTTCATTCCTTTCCTTTGTATATTTGTAGGTTTAAAGCTTCAGTGCACATCTTTGTTCTTGGTTCTGATTTTAGTCTGGGCAATTTTCCCCCACAACTTTTATTTGAGCACAGACCTTATTTACACGGCTCTAACACCCTCTCTAGATGGTACCAATTGTATCAGTGGAACACACATGACCATATTGTTCTTGCTTCCAAGCACTCTAAGAATATGTGTTTTTCCAATTCCACTTCCCTGTAGACTTTTCAAGCAAAGTTTCAGGCCCTCTTTTTTGTGCCACTTTTTTAAATCCTCTCCTGTTAGATGGATCCCCCCTTGTAGCGGGAATAAGAATTTATGAGCCGCAATGGCTCATCCTGCTCCTATCTTTCCCCATATATTGACTAGCCCTAGTTTGAACTCATTCCCTGTCATTTGCTTCAGCATGTGTCTCAGAGCCAGTTCCATGCTTTGGTTCTTCTGATAGCCCTTAGTTGAAAATTCTGCCAGGAGAATCCTGTCATCCTTCTCTACTCTTAACATTCTTCTGAGCCAGATCAAAAAATAAGCCCTAGGTAACCTTGGTCAGTTCTTTTGGTACTGTCCTTGCACTACTTCTGCTCCCATCTCCCTGCAGTTAGGATCTTCCCCTTCCAAGTCCTCATATGGTTTACAGTATTTTCTCAATTTCACTGGCCAGTTTATCTGATTTTCACTATATCCCACCCCCTTTTAAAAGTAAACTTTGTCCAAAGGTTTGGAGTTCCTTCTTGGTTCTGACCTTTGTAGTAATCTCCCTTTTCTGTCAATGATATTGCCCCAGTGTGTTGACCCAGTGATGTTAAAAAAGGCCTTCTAGAACCAAGCATCTATCTCCTGACCATAATCACCACCCCATAGTGGAATGACTCTTATTTTCTGAAGTGTCCACTTTTCCATCACTTTTCCACCATTATTGTTTGTCCATGCTTTAAAGATGTCCTTTCAGCAGCCTGGGAGGTACTTTGCTGCCACCTTGGTGTTCTGGTTTATGCCCCAGCTCAATCCTCAGCTGTCCTTTGTCTTGATAAGGAGCACATTTTGGGGAAGCTTCAAATATGGAATTTAAGAAAGAAATGAAGTATATTTTATTGGATAATATTTTATACTTATATAAATTTGGCTGTGGCAGAGATTTAGTTGGATTGAACCTAGGGGTTGGTCATGTGCGGGATGGTTTCAAGCCACTGGATACTTGGACAGTCATGTGATATTGCTTGGTTGCCATTCTTGGTATGTTGAACTGTATATTGGAAGGGCACCAAATTGGGCAATGGCTGGATGTTAAGTAAGTTGGCGGTAGCCAGAATTCTTGTACATCCAGACCCTCAACACCCCCTTAAGGGGTTACTCTGGTGCATCAGGAGGGGGCTTTGTCTTAACAGCTGCCGCCTGATGCTCCTGGAGATGTTTACTAGTTGGAACCAGTCTGGTTGAGTGTTCTTCTTTGCTAAGGTGGAGACAGGTTCTGTGATATTACTTAACAATAGGGGATTTGGCACCTTGGAATTTCACTAGATAGGTGTTTTGGTCTGGTCTGTACTTGATGATTCTTCCTGGTCCTCTGTGTACTGAGTCTAGTTTCTTTCTGTTGCCAGCTAGGACCCAGACAGGGGAGTCAATGGGAAGTGGTTCCTCTAGTGGAGGTTACCTTTTGTGTTTTGAGCCTTTTTATTTCTACTATTTTAGCTTTGAGGCCTATGTGTTGTAGATTTGGTACTTGTTCTACTGTGGGGGTTTCCCCAGGGGGACATTTACGTATGGCTGCTTGTTGCGGGTAATTATTTCTGATTTGTATCTGTATGTTAGTTCAAACAGTGAATAGCCTGTCCCTTGATTGGTGCGGACCTGGGATACTAGTAATGTATGTTTCACATATAGTGGCCATGTGTCTTTGGCTTTGCCATCTATTATTTTCTCTAGGGTCCTGATAAGGCTGCCATTTAGGCGTTCCACTCTGCCGTTGACCTGTGGCATGTATGGAGAGGTTGTGGAATGCTTAATATTTTTGGATTTTGGATTGTTGTTTACTACGTGACCTGATAACTCAGTTGCTCCATCAGTTATGGTGTAGTCTGGAGTGCCTTAGTCCGCTATGATTGCTTTGTTAATGAATTGGTTTATGGTTTCTGCTTTGTGGTCCTTTGTTGCCCAACAGATGGGCCAGCATGTGGCAAAGTCAATGGCTACAATTATAAACATTGGTTTGTCTTTGTTTCTGGGAAGGGGCCCACTATGTCTAGCCCCCAAACCTTGAATGGTTCAGGGTCAGGTAATGGGTTGACTGTTGGCTGGGGAGCCTTTGTGCTGGTGTATTTCTTGCATACTGTGCACTTTTTCAAACATCACTTATATCTTGTTTGAGATTGGGCCACCATACCATCTCTTTTAGTGTGAGGTATAGGTTGTTAGCCTTTGTATGTCCTAGTAGGTGGTGATGTCCTAATATGGTGTCAACTCTTTGTGAAAGTGGGATGTAGGGAACATGTTTGTCATTAATGATTCAGTATACAACGCCATTTGATACATGAAAATACTTTTTGTTCCTTACTAGCAAATTATGGGTTAGTTGGTGTGTTGAGGGGTCTTTCCCTTTGGTTTTATACTCAGTGTTGTACAGGTTTGGCCAGTCAGGGTCTAGGTGGTCAGGGAGATCCTCTCTTGGCTGACATAGTCTAGAGAGAGCATCAGTTGTGACCAGCTCTTCCCCCTTTTTGTATTGGTTGTCCAAATTGAGCTGCTCTAGCAGGGACATCCATTTGGCTTTTTGCCGTGTGAGTGTGTTCTGAGTTTTGAAATATATTAAGGATTTATGGTCAGCTAGTACTTGGACATTTAAATGTCCTTCTAAGTAACATCTCCATTTCTTGCATGTGTGATATATTGCTAGCAATTCCTTGTTGTGTATTGGGTATCTCTTCTCAGTGTTGGTTAGTTTTCTGCTTTTGTAACATACTGACAGGAAGTCTTGCTGCCCTGGCTGGCAGATGTGCAGGACTGCGCCAATGGCGGTGTCACTGGCATCTGACTTGAGCTTGTAGCACCCGTTGTTATTAGGGTATTGTAAGATTGGTGCTTCAATCAAAGCTTGTTTTAATAGTTGGAAATTCTTGTCACATTCTGGTGTCCAGATGAATTTCTTTTTGGCATTGCTCTTGATTAAGTCGTTGATTGGTGTGGTGAGTTTTCTGCAGTCTTTGATGTATTTCCTTAGGTAAGCTTTTATTCTGAGAAGGCATCTAACTTGTTTAACGGAGGTGGGGTGTTGCATGTTATTTATGGCTTTTATTTTTTCTGGATCTGCTTTGATGCCACTGTCAGAGACAATGTGGCCCAAGAACAGGAGTTCCTTTTCCATAAATAGTCACTTACTTGGTTTTGCATAAAGTTTGTGCTTTTCAAGTCAAATGAATGTCTTGCAGACATGCGTGAGGTGTTCCTCTTTTGTTTTTGAGAATATGATGATATTTTCAAGGTAGCATAATGTATTTGAGAGGCCATTTAGCGCTTGGTTTATCATGGTGACAATTGTTGCGGGAGCGTTGGTCATCCCAAAGTTCATTACCCTACACTCAAAGGATCCAAATTGTGTACAGAACACAGTCTTTGGTATGTCCTTTTCCTTTACTTCAACCTGGTTGTAGCCTGAGGTGAGATCAATTTTGGAGAAAAATTTGGCTCCTGAGAGTCTTGCAAACAGATCTTCTATGAGTGGTAGGGGACATTTATTCTTTACTGTGATTTCATTTAGTGCTCTGTAGTCTGTTACTAGACAAATTGTGCCTTACTTTTTCTTTACAAAGAACACTGCTGCCATTCATGGGGATTCAGAAGGCACATGAATCCGTTGGCTAGGTTGTCCTTAATATGGGTTTTGAGGATTTGGGTCTCCATGGGAGAGAGTCTGTAGAGGGGTGCAGGTTAAGGCATGGCTTTATATAGTTCAATGCCATATTAGACCTCTTGTTTGGGTGGTAACTCTGTGAGTTCTTCCTTGAATACATGAGTGTATTTATTTAGGAGTGCCATAAGTTCTGGGCATTGGATTTTAGTTGTTTGTATATTATTGAATTTGGTGTACCTCATTATGTGGAGGGTACTATCTTTGGTTAGAAGTTCTGAGTTGTCCTGGTTTATGACATGGACAAATACTGTGTCTCTTAGAATGAGGTTATAGGGTTCTTTGAGGATATTAAAATTGTCTTCATTGTGTTTGATGGACATGGTTTTTATTTTCCAACATATGCTGGGGCTTACTTGGGTGAACTAGTCCATGCCTGATACAATGTTGTAGTTTATGCTGTTCATGGCAAGTCCTTTGGTGGACGTTTGTATGCCTTGGAGGTCAATTCTGAAGGTATTTTTTTGCCTTTGAGTAGAATCTTTGATTTATCTGCCATTCTGGCGTATCTGAAGTTGGATTTGACAACTGGTATTTTGTATTTGGTTAAAAATGGTTTGCTAACCATAGTGTGTTGTGCACCAGAGTCAAATAAAATTTTATGTGTATGAGATTTTTAAGTGCATGAATAGACAAGAAGTTGTGAGCAATCTTTAATTTTTACATTAAAAAAATGGAGGATTGTGGGACACATGGGATGCGAGCAGCAAGGTTCATGCCTTGGTACAGTTTCTTGTCAAGTTGGGGGAGACAGGGGCACTTAAGCCTGTTACCCCTCCTCTTTTCCCTGTTCCTCTGTTTTGAGACCTTTGAGGTCAGAGAATGTGGGATCAGATTAATAGTGGGTTGCTATTTCAGCATTGTTTACTTCAGATGTGTCCTCTTTCTTGGGATGGGAGCAGTTTGTGCTTTGGCTGTGATTGCCATTGTTGCAATTGGAGTTTTCATTGCTATGATTGGTGTTTTGGAATTTATTGCCATTGGAGTTTTCTCTGCCATTGCCGTTTGAGGAGCAATTGCTGTTGTGTGCAGCATATTCCATGTTTGCGTGATTTTTCCGCGTGCTTGACTTCTGCAATGAGCGCAGACATGGAGGCATTAGCCTCTGGGCAGATGAGGGCAGCAACAGAGGGTTTCATTCTGTTGATGAATGAGGCTCTGTTATGTATGTTTTCAGCTTGCACTGGGTTCTGTATTTTGCGGTGTATTTCCTCAAATTCATTGGCGTAAGCTGTGATAGTGGTTTTCTGAAGAAGATTGCTGAGCTGTATTGCAATGTCTTGGAGGGATTCAGTGACGCAGAAATTGTGGGTGATGTCTGCTTTGAACTCTTCCCAGTTGTCAAGCTGGTTGTCAGTTTGTGAGACAACCCAGGTGGCAAACCAGTTAGCTGCGGCCTTGTACAGGCGCTTGCTGGCTTCCTGGACTCATTTCTCATGGGGGATGTGGCTGGCATGGAGCTTAGTGGCTGAGTGGTCTAGCCAGTTAATGATGTTTTCCTTGTTTTTACCAAATAATTTGTTGATACCAATGTATTTGGTGTTGGTTACTTCATCTATAATAGGTGGTTGTGTGTTTGTTTGTGGTTAAAGAGAGCAACTGTATTGAATTATCTTGGTGTATGCTTTGGGCATGACCAGACCTTTGAATACGGTGCATCCACTAGGTATATCTTTGTTGATGTTGTGGGCGCAGAAGTATGTCTTCCAGGTCTCCTGGGATGTGGCCTGGTTGAGTACGTGAGCAAAGGTGGGCAGGTTTTGGTCAGTCATTTTCTCTTTCATGGGTGTGATCAAAAAACTGTAGCTGCTACCAGTGATAAGGAGCGCCTTTTGGGGAAGCTTCAAATATGGAATTAGGCAAGAAGAGAAGTATCTTTTATTGGATAATATTTTAAAATTATATAGATCAGGATATGTCATAGATTTAGTTGGATCAAACTTAGGGGTTGGTCATGTGCGGGATGGGTTTGAGCCACTGGATACTTGGACAGTCATGTGATATTGCTTGGTTGCCATTCTTGGTATGTTGAACTGTATATTGGAAGGGCACCAAATTGGGCAATGTCTGGGTATTAAGTAAGTTGGTGGTAGCCAGAATGCTTGTACATCCAGACCCTCAACAGTCTTGCTTAGTTGTGCCTTGTTAAGATAGTCCTCTGTTAAAGGTAGTCACGCCTTTGGTTACAAGCCATCTAAAATGCCATTAGTCATCAAATTTTTAGTGCCTTAAGTATAGTTGAAAAGTTAACTAGCCCAATGCCTCCCTTTGACTTCTCCTGACATAGATCCTTGTATCTGATTTTTGCTGCCTGTTTGTTACAAATAAAGTTTGTTATTACCTTGCGTATTGTGTTCTTTGCTGAAAGCGTTGGTGAGACCACCTCAGCCAAATACCATATTTTGGATAAAACAAAAGTGTTGAGTACTAAAGCTTTCTGCAGTAGGAAAGGTTAAGCCACTTCCATTTCCCTACCTCTTTAGTTATCTTAGTGATTTGAGAGTTCAGATTTTCTCCAGCAATATGCCTCCTTGGATGGGACTCCCAAGGTATTTGTACTCCTCCCTGTCTGACAAACAGGGGATTTGTGAACCTGAGCCAGCCACCCATGTTGCTGATTTTCCAATTTTAATTGAGCGCAATTTAGAAAGATTCACCTTTGCACTACTCAACCTTTAGTAGTTGCCCAGAACAGCCATCACCTTTGCATCATCTTCCAAGTCCCTGCAGAAAATCCATGTATCATCCCCATACTGTAAATTCAGAACCTGAACGTAAAAATGCAGGATTTTCAAATCCTTGGTCCAAATTTCGAATCACTTTTGCAGGCAACTCAGCTGAGTGAAAAATAAAATATTTAATAAAATCAACCATTTATTTTGATTTTTTTGATTTATTTAAATTGGCAAATTTTGAATCTCTTGAGCAGATAACTCAACTAACAAAAGATAAAAACCAGCAAGTAAATGCGGGATACATGAATCAGAAATGCGGTATTCTAATGTACAATTTGAGATTTCCTGTATTTCAATTGAATCATGGACATCATGTAAAAATTAACAAGTCTGAAATTGCGGGATTGTCAAATCCAAGAACCAAATTTCAAATCATTATTGCAAGGAATTTGAAATAAATATAATTTATTGGTGTCTCAAAAAGGATGCTAAAGGATATAGGGTGGATTTGAGCTAATTCTTTTAGGAATCATAGGTATTCTTAAAAATCACCCTATTCCATTTTAGGACGGCTAAAATTTAGATGCTTGATTACAGTAGATTTCAGAAGACGCTAATAATAAAGTAGAATTATATATTACAATCTATCTTATCACATTGTCTTTCCTTTGGTATGTTGATAATGTGCTTGCAATTAATTGGACAGCTTCACCTCTAGTTGCCTTGGCAATAGGAAATCAAGCTGTCCAATTAATTGCAAATACATTATCAACATATCAAAGGAAAGACAATGTGATAAGATAGATTGTAATATATAATTCTACTTTATTATTAGCGTCTTCTGAAATCTACTGTAATCAAGCATCTAAATTTTAGCTGTCCTAAAATGGAATAGGGTGATTTTTGAGAATACCTATGATTCCTAAAAGAATTAGCTCAAATCCACCCTATATCCTTTAGCATCCTTTTTGAGACACCAATAAATTATATTTATTTCAAATTCCTTACAATAATGATTTGAAATTTGGTTCTTGGATTTGACAATCCCGCAATTTCAGACTTGTTAATTTTTACATGATGTCCATGATTCAATTGAAATACAGGAAATCTCAAATTGTACATTAGAATATTGCATTTCTGATTCATGTATTCCACATTTGCTTGCTGGTTTTTGTCTTTTGTTAGTTGAGTTATCTGCTCAAGAGATTCAAAATTTGCCAATTTAAATAAATCAAAAAAATCAAAATAAATGGTTGATTTTATTAAAAATTTTATTTTTCACTCAGCTGAGTTGCCCACAAAAGTGATTCAAAATTTGGACCAAGGATTTGACAATCCCGCATTTTTACGTTCAGGTTCTGAATTTACAGTAAATACTCAAAAAAATCAATTTAATTAAAAAAGGCTATCCCGCAAAAGTGATTTGAAATTTAGACCAAGGATTTGACAATCCTTCATTTTTACGTTCAGGTTCTGAATTTACAGTACATTGAATGTGAATACTCCTTTTAATTAATTACTAGCTTTTTTTTGGTTGGCCTTTAAAAGGACCACTGATAGTGTCTATTTTACAATTACAAACAACAATGGAGAAAATAAATCCCCTTGATGTACCCCTCTTTTGACCGCAAAGGATTGTTGCAACTGAACCAATGATAGTTCAGTATTTTATTGGGAAAGACAAAATTATAATAGAAAAGGACAATAATAAGAAACAAATGATGTTTATTGGTTGTTATTGTGACTAATATACTATATAGGGAAAGACACAAGGCCACCAGGGGATGGCACAGTGGCAGATTCCATATAAGGTTTGGGACTGTGGAATAACTTTTGTGGGGATCAGCCTGTCAAATTGGTAGCGCTCCTAATTAGGAGATAGTGCCTGTCATTTGACATTGCCATTAGATTGCTCCATGCTGTTAGACATGTCATGGGGCAACTCATCAAGCGCCCCTGTGTATTGTAAGATACATTAGCAGCCAAGGATGGAATCTTGGTTGAAACACCCCCCTTGTCCACTGCTTGTTGTCAGGCACCAGAATTGGAGCCTGTGGAAGCTCTGAGAAAGTACACACAAAGAGGTTTTGTGTAGGAATGGCACAGCAGGGGCGCAAGCGGTAATGGTGGAGTGTATTGGTGGTTCCTTGGGTGTCTTCAAGCTGGTAGGTGTGGTTGTTGTAGACAGCGGCCACCTTGAAAGGCCTGAAGTAATTGGGTTCAAGATTTGCAGAGTTGGAGTTAAGGGCGTAGACAGGATCACCCACAGCATATTGTGCCTCAAGGTGTTTAGTCCCCCCTTGATCCTCTCCTGCTCTATGTTGCAAGCTTTGGCGCGCCATTGACTCAGGGATGAGGCAGTTACAAGGGGAGGCTTCCCAAGGACAGTGTACTATAGTTTCTCTTGTTATACCCCTATCAACCCATCAGGAGTCCCAAAGGCCAGAGCGCTGGGGCTGAACCCCATACCACAATTGATTCTGGCTTATAAGATAAGTAGAACAGTGGGGAGATGCTCATTCCAGATGGTGTTTGAATGCTCCTCCAAGAGTTTGGGAATTAGTTACACTGGGGTACCATTTAGGTGCTCTAAGCGTCCATTGGCTTGAGGATGGTACAGTGTTGTGGCCACTTGTTGGAGGGCGTTCTTGGCACAGTATGCTTTCATCACATTACCTACAAGTTCAGGCCCCCCATTGGTGATGAGACACTTGGGGCAGCCAAAGAATTCCATAATCTCCTTGCCAATGAACCAAGTGATGATAGTGGCAGTGTGATTAGTGGTTGCCCATGCCACTGGCCACTGGTTAAAGTAGTCAATAGCCATGATGATGTACTTCTTGCCCAGTTATCTTCAGGCAGGGGTCCCACAATATCAAGAGCCAGTTGTTTGAAGGGTTCCATGACCTTGATTGGTAAGAATGTCTTGGGTGGGGCAGGTTTGGACGTGTTCTTTTTGCACAAAACACACATCTTAAGGAGATCCAGAATATCCTGGAATATGTGGACACTAAACCTTACACTTCATGATTTCAAAGAGGTTGTGTCCTCAGATATGACCTATAGTGCGGTGGTAATACATTATTGTGTCCCCTTGTGTTGTGATGAGAATATAGGGTGTCTTCTCACCTGTCTCTGCCTGGTGACAGATATTGCCAGCATCAATGATGAACTGGCTTTCATCATCCTTCAGTTTGGAAATGGTCACAGATTTGAGGCCTTTGTAACAGGAGGCCTTAAGGCGCAGGTAGAGAATGGGCCAGTCTGGGTCTAAGCTGTCATCTCCTGTGATGGATGCTACATACAGCCTGAAGAGAGTGTCAGCTGTGTCAAGTTTTTTTCCTGGGTTTGTATTCAATGTGCAGCTGATAAAGAGACAGAGGCTTGACTAATACTTCTTGGAGCCATGTCAAGTGTGACTGAGTGTTGAAAAACTGAAGATACTTGTGATCTGTCAAGACTCAGGGTGGAAATTAGCTTCTTCCAGGTAACAGCGCCATTTCTCAATGCAGTGCACAATTGCTGCTAACTCCTTATTGTGTATGGGGTAATTTTGCTCTGAGTTGGTAAGATTTCTGGATTTTTAGGCCACAGGGAAGAAGGTATCTTCATCAGTTTCTACTCTTAGCACACCCCCTATAGCCCTGTCAGAGGCGTCAGTCTTAAGTTTGTACTGACAATTCTGATTGGGGAATTTTAGTATAGGTGTGTTTGTAAGCCTCTGCTTCAACTTCTCAAAGCTCTGGTCTCTGAAAGGTGTCCAGCGGAAGCGCTGCTTGATGTTTAGGAGCTTGATGAGAGGCGTAACAAGTTCTCTGCAGTTAGGGATGAACTTGCGCACATAGGCAACCATGCCTTAGAATGTCCACACCTAGACCACATCAGTGGGGGGCGGCATGCTTGTGATTGCCTTGATTTTGTCAGGGCCAGGCTTTTTTCTCTTGGGCAGAGATAGTGTGCCCCAGGAATAGGAACACCAATTGGAGGAATTCACATTTGGAAGGCTTGGCCTACAACTAATGTTTACAAAGGGTGTTGAGTACAGCACAAAGGTGTTGAAGATGTGTGGTTTGGTCTTGACTGAAGACAATAATGTTGTCAAGCTAAACAACAACACACTTTTCAATCAGGTCTTCAAAGGCTTTATTCATCAACATGGCAAAGGTGGAGGGAGTGTGGGTCATTCTGAAGTTTATGTCACAACACTCAAACAACCCATAGCCTGTGTGAAAGGCAGTTTTGCCTTGTCCCCTGGTACAATGCGTACCTGTTTGTACCCCATGGTGAGATCAATCTTGCTAAATACCTTTGCACCTGCAAGCGTTTCAAACAGGTTGTCAATTAGCGGCAAGTGATACTTGTTCTTGACTGTCACCTTGTTTAAGGCGGGGTAATTGGTTACCAGTTGCAGGGACCCACCCTTTTTAGCTACAAAGAAGACTGAGGCCTCATATGATGAGAGAGAGGGGCGGATGAAGCCCTTATCAAGCGTGTTCACAAGGTGTTGACAGAGAGTTTTGTCTTCCTTGGGTGCCAAGCAATAGAGGGGTTGTGCCTTGGGCAGCAACCATTGCAACTGTACAGCATATTATATCTCTCTTGGAGGGGGTAGTTGGTCAAGCATTTTGCTGAAGACTTCCTTTTATTCCTCAAGAAGTTATACTAGTGCTGGTGGCGGCATTGTGACCAAGGGAAGAGGTGTAATGGGTTCAGAGCAGATAACTTTCACTGAGCACTGGTTGAAGTCCAGCTTCTGACCTTTGAAACCATAGGTTCTTGTCTCTGTGAGCTGTACAAACACAGTGTCATGGAGTAATTTGTTCATTTTGATAGGGTAGATTTGGAAACCTACCCCGTTCCTGTTGAGCATAATCACAGAAGTGTCCCAATCAATGTATGAATAATTATGCCAGAGCCAGTTGAGGCTAGCAATAACATTGTGGCTGAGTCCAGCCTTTATTGGCCCAGAAAGCTTAACCTGGATGTTCCTTATTATTACAGAGAAGGGTACTGTCCTGTAGGTGATAATTACTCTGCAGGAGTCAACCACATGTCATGCTTTAAAAATCTGGGTACTTAGTCTAATTGCTGGGTTTCCCAAATTCTTGGTTGGTCATGGTGTGATTGCCCCATTATCTACCAAAAGTATGTGGGTGTTCCCACAGAAGCAAAAGAGATAGGCCAAGCTAGTGATTTTATTTGAGGAATGACTGGCTTGTAGGACAGGGTTGTCACTATGGACTTGGAACACATCTAAGGTCTCTACCTTGTGCACATTGTAGTTGCAGGAGATTTTGGCAAGGAGAGATTGAGAGTGTGGGTTAAGTGGGGTTGCAAAACCTCTTGTATCTACAACCCCCATGATTTTTCCAAATCCTCAATTTGGTCTAGCTGGAGCTCCCCCTTGCAAGGGTGTTTGGCCTCATTCTCCTGCTTAAAAGGTTGGCGGCGGCCTACTTTGTTGTGGGCACTGCCAGGTGCAGGACAAGGTTGAGAGGGGCATTGCTGAATCTTTGGAATTCCATTGAGGCCTGATTGCTAGATTCTACCATGACCTTGTAGCAGTCATTAATGTATGTACAACACCCTACAGGAACCCATTTACAGATGTGGGGCTTCAGCCCATTGGCAATGAGGGTGAGTAGCATTGCATTCCCGTTGGTGAAGGCTTCTGGGGTGGCAGCAGTGCTTGCTTCTAGGCTGCAAGGTACTCAGGGACGCTGCCTTTCTGCTTGATAGCAAGTAGGGGTCCCCAATACAATGGGCAAGAAAGTTTTGCTATAGCGGGACCTGGAAGTGTCCCTGAATGTTGCCCAAGTAACTTTATGCTCCTGACTGGCCCAGCTGGTGGACCATACCGCAGTGGGCCCCATGAGGCGCCCAGATGCAGTGACAACCCACATGGGTTCTGGTACTTGGTAAATACAGAGGCAGGTTTCTGTGGAGTGAAGCCAACTGAAAATTTCAGCCCCTTTATGCCACCTATGAAGGATTCTGATTGTAGTTTTATCATACATTGGGAAAGGTCCAACTGTGGCAGGGTGATAAATGTGTCATGTTTCCCCAGGCAGAGACGTTTATAAACGCTTGTGAGTACTAACTGGTCTTGATAAATAACTTATCCCTTAGGGATGTCCCTATTGGGGATAGAGAGGAAGTTTTCCTGGTGTGGAGTAGCCATATGGCGTGTACTCTGTCCTTTCTGGGGGATTTTTCTTTTAGGTAGGTCATAAACCTACTGCTGCTATCACTGTTGCAACTGAACCAATGATAAAACAGTATTTGATTGGGGAAGACAACAGTCCAATAGAAATGACAAGAATAAGATGATGTTTATTGGTTGCTATTGTAACTAATATACTATATGAGGAAAGCCACAAGGCCACCAGGGGGTGGCACAGTGGTGAGTTACATATAAGGTTTGGGACTGTGGAATAACTTGTGCAGGGATCAGCGTGACAAATTGGTAGCAAACAAATTAGGAGATAGTACCCACTATTTGACATTGCCATCAGATTGATCCATGCTGTTAGACACATTATGACATGACACATCAAGCGCCTCCTGTGTATTGTGAGATATGTTAGCAGGCAAAGACAGAATCTTGGTTGCAACAGGGCTGTGATAGATTACCATTTACATTAATATTGTATTTTGATAATCTGCAGATTGATTTTAACATGCTCACTACATTGGTCAGGAAGCCAATTTTTACATATAACTTTCACAAAAACCCATGACTCAATATGTCATAGACCTTCTTCTAGTTTAATAACATTATTAATCCAGTTTCTCAGATCTTGTTTTCTTCATCCATTCTTTTATTAAGTAGTACTGCACCAGGTTGTCCGCTATCAAGTGTCCTGGGATGAATTCTGTCTGCTCCTCACTGAAAACTTCTGTTGGCTGATTCTTTAAGAACTTTTCAGAACTCCCATAAGTATTTTGCAATCCACATTTAAGAGTGTTAGAGGCCTATAGTTATAAAGTTTGCTTGGTTCACCCTTCTTATAAAGCATTTCCACAATCTCCCTTGCTAATTCCTCTGATGTGACTCCTAAGTTTGGGTCTAAGATCTCATTAAATACTTTGTACAAAATTGATGCTGTTTCTTCCTTGTATAACTTTTAGAGCTCCAACACAATTCTATCAGGTCCTAGTAACTTTTGATTTTTAGAGTTTTGGATTACTTTTGCTACTTCCTGCCATTCAATAGATGACCCTAATGAATTTTTGTCCTCTACTGATAAAAGCTCTAAACCTTCAATAAGCTCTTCAGCTGCTGCTTTGTCACTTTCTGCTTCACTATAAAGGTTCATATAATACTCTATAGCTGCTTCTGCCATGCCTTCTTTTGTGATTAATGAGGCTCCACAAAAAGATATTTCTAAAATCCTGGCAGACATTCAGAATACACCAATTGCCTCCTTCAAGTGTACCAGGTCTGTGTTGGACTTTTTATTCCATCTTGCCTTAAAAGCTTTTAATCTATCTGCTAAAAAATTGTCAATTACTTTTTTATATTGAATTGCTTGTTCTATGAACACCAAAGTCTTCCTTTCATTTTCTTTTCTGCACACTTGAGCAAACTCTGAATCTTTGGCCTGATATCTTGTCATCTTTGAATTTACCAGTCTCCTAAAGCTCTCACTAATCTGTTTGATTTCCTCCCTGGTCATCTTCCAAACTTTGTAAGTGCTTTCCACTCTCTTTTAATGTATGTAATGTAATCTGTTTCAGTAGAAGTTGGTTTTCTTTGTAAGGAGATCTTTTAGTAGGGACCACTCCAAGAGTCTAGGATTCATCCTCCAAATTCCTTTCCCTGCCTGATTCATCTGCTCCTCCTTCACTAGCAGTTCCAGTGATCTTTGGTCCAAGTATGTTGATACCAAATTTCTGACACTAATCTTACATCTTTGCAGCATTACTTCAGGGACCTTGACAATGTCGATTTGGGAGAAGTGATTCTCTCTAAAAAAAGTCCACCCTTCAGATTCACCTAGATTACCCTGATTATCCTTTTATATATATCTACCTCTCTGAGAAATTTAATAAGCTATGTTAGTTCTGTAGCTCCTCAATCAGCAGACCAATTGCTTGGCACACCCATTATTTCACTTAAAGATATCACACAATTTATGTCACCTCCCATTATCACTTTACTTCCTATTCCTAACTCTTCAAATTTACTTTAAAACTTCTGGAATAAGGCCTGCTGTTAAGTGGGATTGCTTGGTGCATATAGGCCCATTATCCAGTACTTACTAATTTCACCTCAACCTAGATGGCTGAGGCTCTGCCTAGGACTATTTCCAGGTTTTGTGTTACTTTGACTTTAGTCTTTCACCAGATCAAGATACCCCCTTTGGCTTCATTGGTCCTGTTGGTGATGTCCTTTCAGGTGTTATCTATGTTTTCTCTGCTAAGTGAGAATAAAATGATTGCTTTGGAGAGAGTTGATATCTCTACTCCTCCTTGGCCCCTGGTTTGAATTTGGTCACAGTAAACACTCTGATGTCAATTTTATGTTGTTACATTTTATATGTAAGCCTTTGTCTTTGTTTGAGTTCCCTCAGACCTCAGACATTAGAAAAATTAAGTTTTAACCTCATAAATTAATGTTGTTGGTAGATATAATTATCTGTGTGGTGTTATTAACATAGACAACTTAATTAAAAGGTACATTCTGTGTTTTTTGGACAACCTTGTGATCTAGCTTGGCCACTGGGCTTAATTTGATTTAAGGTGTCCTCTGTCTCTACCTATCCTCTACCCTGATTGCAAGATTAGCCTGATTTTATGCATCTGTCTGAGTATTGGGAGTAGCCATTACTATTAAGTTCACACCAACAAATGATGCTGGGATTGGAACCTCAGCTCCAATTAAAAATGATGATTTGATGATTTCCACATTCACTGCTGTAATGCACTGCTTCCTCCCACTGTTATCTGCTACCAAAGGTCCTAGCTGAGTGTTGGTTTGGGTTGTGTTTGGTTCAGCTCAAAATCCGTTGATTGTCAATTACTTGGCTACCTTCAGCTTTCTTGTTGATTTCTTTCTTTCAGAATTAGGGACTCCTGGAGATTTTGCTGATGCAAGGGCCTTTTCCTGGGCTTCCTTTTCACCTAACTCCTTCAAATTTGCCAGCAACTTCTCCAACTAGACCTACCCTTCCTCACTTCCTCCTCTCTCATCTTTTTTTCTACCTCCTCCACTGCATTTGCTGGGTACTTTGACTTGATGTGTTCCTTTAATCCAAAGTTGTTGTATGGTGATTGTTTTAAACTAGTCCTTACTGTAACTTGACATTGATTTGTTAGGCTTGGCAAGCAAGAGGGTGACTAGTATTCACGCTCTGGATGAAGGATAGTTCATTTGATCAACTGAGTTGTGGGATTAGTCCATATTAACTATAATCAGCCGATCTAATGTTAATATTGGGCTAATGTTGTAGTAGGATCAGATTATGAAATAGAGGATCCTGAAGTTTTATGGCAACTATCAATATCCTACTTCTATATAGCTCTTATACTTGATATCAAATAAAGTATCAATTATTACATTTACATTATATTAAGCACTAGCTTAGAGAGCACTCAGTCTAGTCTTTAGCAATAAGTAGGTTGTAATTTGAGTTAAGCATTTTAAAACATCCAAACAACCCATACCCAAAAGTTACAACAAAGGTGGAAGCATCTTTCCAGAGGTAATAATGTAAGTTTACAGCCACTTACACTCAATTCTCTGGGTAGCTCATTCACTTCTTTTACCAGTTCCACCTTCAGCACATGGTCATCAGTTCCTGTGATAAATTTCTTACTTTTTCCATCCAACTGCTTGATTTTTCAACTTTCAGTTCTCAACACAACTGGCCACCCTGCCCAAGACTTTTGCCTTTTCTTTTATCTCCAGTGCATTGATTACCTGCAGTACATTCTGAATCAAGAATTCCCTACTTTTGTCTTCATGTCACACACTGTGAGTTCCTCTGTTTTAGAACCCAATTCCATCCTCAGGACCAACTCCTTCTGGGCTTTTGTCTGTAATGTCATTAATTTGGTCCCCTTACCTAGTTTGGAAATATGTATGGGCTCAAAACCAAATTTCTCCACCACTATTTGGAATATCTAATCTTTGCTTGCTGCTGTTGTTACCTCTATTGCATTAGGTTTGTGCAGACTTTAAATTATGCTCCCCAGTAGGCTCTTGGAAGTCCCTAAGTTTCCACACTTGATGTGCCCTTCCTTTGGTGGGGCCACTACCTTTTCTACCCACAATGTTACCACTACTGGGGAGAAGGATAAAGCTTATGCCTTAGTCAGGGGTCTACTTACATTGTGTTGTTGCTTGAGAGATGGGAACAGGGCTTTCTTCTCTTGCTTGTCTGTCAGTTACTTTTGGCTCTTTAGAGGAGATATCATTCCCATTTGGTTTTTTGTTATTGACAGGCTATATTTATTTGTCCTAGTGGCACACCCAAACTGGTCTAGAGTATAGTAAATTGTAGGTGTGAACTTGCCACCACATTGTTAATACTCTGTCCTTTTAGAGAAGGCAGGAGTGTCCCATCCTTGACGCTGGGCAGCCTACGCACATCCATGCCAGGAATAGTCACCAAAGTAATTATAAAACCCAGCCAGGTTTTTAGAAGAGCAGTGTGACAGACAATACACCCAACTCTAATTTTCCCCTTGAAATAACTTCACTGACCCTCATTTCTGAAGACCAGTGTTGCAGCCCCTTTAAGTGGGGGAACTTGTGTCTATTGCTGAAAAACAATTCACCTCTTCTAGGCCATTAAAGACCCTATCAATACTGTAAATTCAGAACCTAAAGATAAAAATGTGGGATTGTCAAATTCTTTGGCATGAACTCACCAACTTAATAGATTGATTTTCATCCCAGAACAACTTAATTTTTTATATAAGAGGATGAAAAATATTCCAGTAAGCTTGTGAGTTTACGCAAAAGAATATGACAATCCCGCATTTTTACCTTTAGGTTCTGAATCTACAGTATAACGCCCCTTGTTTCTGCTTGTTAGCCATGAATTACCTTGTTATCAGTGAAGACCACAGGGAGGTCATACAGCTAAACTATCAACTCTGCCTAGATTATGTATCTTTAGTTTATTATTATTGGTTTTTGCACTTTGAATTTACTCAGTGAAATTTTAACTGTTAATTTATATATCTTTGGACTCTACAGTTAGAGGTATAATAATAATAAGATTTCTTCTATCCAGTTGTCTGACTGAAGAAACTGGGGCAAATATTGGTTCTACTTATGTAATGGTGTTATTCTCAGTTTCACAGTGCTTTATTTAGACATGTTGGTATTCTCTATTTGATAGCGGCAACAGTATAAGGAATTTAGTAATGTAATAAACTCATGCAAAGGAGAAAAGATAAAAAAGCATTAACTAACAGTTGCTTATTTTAGAGATGCTAACAAGGAAAGGATTCCTAAAATTTTCAGATATATCCTGCTGGGAAACTAATTTCTGGCTTGATAGTGAATCCTTATTGGCTGAATGGTTGTCTTTTTCATTTTTATTTTATTGACATAACCTGATTAGTTATTTAAGTCCATCAATTTTTAATCTCAGATTCCAGAGGCTGGCCTAAGCTTTAGGGCTTGTTTGATGTTTTTGGGGTTATTGCAACATCTCTGATTACTCCCTCTTGTGAAAGTAATTCCCCAAGTGACTCTCTGAATAATTCCCCAACTAATCATTAAGTTAGTGACACTCTATCATTTGCCCATCTATTATGGAGATCAAGCATTTGAAGTCCTAATAAGAACACTAATTGGACAAGCCCCATGACCTCCATGATGTACATGGATAATATGTAGCTTCTCATGATACCATATAATACTATAAACTCATATCAAATAAAGCATCATTCTCTTCTTAATTTCCCCTTTATCTCATTTATTATACTTCCCAGAAGTATATAATTGACAGTGGTAGCATAGGTTGGTTATCCACACCTACAAAACTTCAAGGAAAAATTCCTCCAAAGAAAAGAACCCAGCAGATGCACTCCCCACTGGCTGGATACAATACAAAGAAGGACAGGAGTCCCAGCAGGGTTTGTTGTCTTCAACAATGTCATTGTACCAACCAAACATTACAACTTCCTCAGTAAGCATGGGATCCTGAACCCACCTCTAATTTCCAAAACAGCCAAAATACCCAACATTGTACTTCAGCGCCTGCACTCAGCAGAAATTGGAACGTTATCAGGACTGCACTGTGAAAATCCCAACCTCTGGATTCAAAGCACACAAAAAAGTTTACACAAGTGGGCTACCCTGCAAACTCTGGGCTAGTGAAATTTCCCTATGTGTTACTAGGGCCGCCTCAAAATTTGTAAGAAAATAGTTTGATCAACACCCTAGTTTTAACAAAGACTGGGATATGTTTAAGAACTCCTTCCTTGTCAGGGCCCAAGGGCTCCTAACTCTGATCCATTTAAGCTATAGTCTAAGAGAAGTCCTTTATTTATTATTTAGACAAATAATGATCACAATGAGGAAAAGAGGAACAGGGTTCTTTTTATACCATTTACATTGGTCTTTGAGATTCTTCCATATTCTTTCTGAAGGTCCTTGTCTCTCTATCTGGAGGGTCATGCTAAAAGTTTGAAACATCAGCTGACTAATTCTAGTCATATTCTTTTGGTCAGATTTGAACTTCGCGGTTTGCCTCAGTTGGTCATCAAAAAATGCTCTGGATGGATTATACTCATCTGGGGCTTTCATTTGAGCGTAAGAACATCCAAAACTGATCACTGGAAGCTGAGATATGGTTGAAATTGCCCACTTACTAATTGTTGCTTGTCTTGATTTGAAATCCAATCTTGTGACCATTTCGGGACATGCTGACAGGGTTTTTGGACTCAGCTCTTTAAATTGCCATAACTTTTGATCTAGGGTACCTAGGGAGATCATCAAGGTAGATTTCTGATGGCGAAGTAGCTTTATTAATCCAAGCTTTTAAAAAGCAACATCTCAAAGCTACCATGTCATGGCGGGCCATGAATTCCTGAAGAAATTTGCCATAAAGGACTCTGACATTGTAATAATGACAGAACTAAGAACCTTCAAAACGACAGGAACTATTAAGGAGTACATTGCAGCCTATGAAGACATATATGATTGAGCTCCCAATACCATCAACTTTGATGAAGCCAGACCATGATTGGACTTTTACAACAGCTTCCACACACATTAGATGTCAGTTTGACATGACCCACTGCAAGAATTTACAAGATGTAGTCTTTGAAGGGAAACACACAGCCCAAAATTCTGACAACTTACATGCAAAAAAAAGAGAGTCCTAAAGCCAAGAAGGACCCTTGCCCTAATAAGCAAAATAACCAAAGAAATAACACCCATCCTCAAAATGTGACATGCACTGCTCAAGCTAACCAAGCATACACTGAAGATACCAACAAGGAGGGAAAAGCTCAGGGGAGTGCTTAGGAAAGCCACCCTCCCCCCTTTACAAGACTTGTACAGAACCAAAACATGGACTCCATCATCATGATCCAAGTACCCTCCAGCAGTGTAAGGTCTTGCCCATAATGGCGCAAGGTTATAAACTGGGGCGTGCAAGGCATTAGGATTCAAATTTAAAAGATATAGAAACGTAGGAACTGTCTGTAAGATAATCTTACAGAAACCTGCTAAAAACCTATATTGTGTTACAAAAGGAGTGATTGAGTGTAAAAACCCTAAGCAAATAAGATAAAACAAAGTATTTAATAGTGAACAATTTGTAACTAAGGGAATGTTAATATTAGGATATTCTCCATCCGCAAATTGGTACATATAACTATTGAACGCTTCTTTAAGGGAAAACAATGGATACAACAAGCCTAATGCTTGTTGTCTTACTAGTTCCATCTGTTTTAAAAGAAAGGAAGAACTAAAATTTGAAATGAAACTAATAAAAATGTATAAATTATTAAAAATTAAGATCTCAAGTTAAATTTGGAAAAGATTGAAGGGGAAGAAATCACTTAGAATTTTGGCTTAAAGCCTACTCTTCAAAAGCTCTTTATTTATAGTAAGAAAGCCTTTCTGTTGAAAATGATCACCAGGGAGGAAGCAGCCAAGAAGAGGAGAAACTGGGGAAGTTTGGAGAACCAGAGTCAAGAAAAAGGAGAAAACAAAAGACCAGTTCAAAGTTGATAGGCAGAATGAGGCTGGGGAGAGCGGCAACAACTTAAAAAAGGAGCTTTGAAAAGGTAAGCAAAAATTAGAATAAATCTAACTTAAAGTAAAGAAATATAAGCTATTGAATAGCTGGGAAGACAGCAGGTGACAAAAACACAACTCAAACACGGATTGTAAAGAAACAAAGGTAAGTACTTTAAAATACTAAATTATTAACAATTTAACCTAAATTTTGGATATTAATAAACAATCCAAAACATAAGTAAAAACTGAGAAGTAAATTAATTATCTCAAGAAGCCTGCCCTTTGGGGCAGGGCATAAAATTACCCCCTCCAGATCTAAGCTCAGGATGTGCTTGGATATAAGAGTTGATGGCCTTGGGACAGTTCTCAAGATTTGACAATGGCTCCCAAGAACTCTCCTCAACAGAATATCCCTTCCAAAGAACCAAGTATTGGAGTTTACCAAGTGGTAGCAATGGTTGATAATACAATTGACCTCATATTCAGGGGTCCCTTGGATCATGTGAGGGGGTGGTGCTTTGTTGTTATGATGAGAAGAAGGAGGAGAAGTCTGGAGTTTGAGGAGAGACACGTGGAAGACGTCATGAATATGATACCCTAAAGGAAGCCAGATACAATATGCAAACTTCCCAACCCTTTCTGTTACGGGAAAAGGCCCTATGAACCGTGGACCAAGTTTCCGGAAAGGCCATTTGATAGGAAGATTCTTTGTATTTAGATATACGAGATTGTTGACCTGAATGCCCTTTCCCTCCTGACAATGATGGTTGGCCTGGACCTTGTAAACCTCAATAGCCTGAGAGAGATTCTCCTTTAAGGAATTCTGGATGAGTTGTAGCTGTACAAGAAACTCTTTGGCTAACGGGGAACAAACCAAGGAGGTGATAGAAGGAACAAAGGCAGGAGTGTAGCCTAAATTTGTCATGAACGGAGTCATCTTGGTAGAAGAATGGGGAGTAGCATTGTAGGAATACTGTGCCAAAGGTAAATGAGAAGCCCAATTGTCTTGTTGTTTGTTAGAAAAAAAGCAAAGGAAACATTCTAGTGTCTGATTGGTACGTTTGGTTTGCTCATCAGACTGGGGATGATAAGAGGTGCTAAGGGAAAGGTGAACACCTAGCTGAGTCATAAACTCCTTCCAAAACAGGGAAAGGAATTGTGGTCCCTGGTCAGAGACAATGTCTCTTGGAGTACTGTGGTGGATGAAGACGTTCTTGACAAAGAGGGAAGCAGTCTACTTTGCGGTGATGTTAGAATTGCAGGGAGCAAAAATAGCCTGCTTTGAGAATCTATCTACAATGACCAGTATGGTGTTGAAACCTTTGGACTGAGGAAGCTGGACAATATAATCCAAAGAGACAGACTGCCAAGGACCTTCAGGGACTGTAAGGGGACATAGAAGACCTATGGGTTTCTGGGTGGATTGTTTTCTTCTCTGGCAAACTAGGCAACTGCTGACGTATGATTTGATAAAGGTGGACATCTTTGGCCACCAGAAGTGATTGTGGAGTTTGGAGAGCGTTTTCTTGTATCCAGAGTGGCCTGCAGCAAGGGAGTCATGGAACATGATAGTTAGAACCTGTTGAAGATCCAGAGAAGGAACTACCAAAAGGTTGTTGAAGTATAACACACCATCTATCAGGGAGAATGAAGGGTTTGTGACTGTCTTATTGTTTGTAAGAGCATCAATGATCTGAGATGAGGTCTTATCATAAAGCTGAGATTCATGGATTTGCTTCAGTATATTGGGTGTTGTAGTACTGATAACATTAAGTGTCAGAAAGCTCTTGGGTGGAAGAATCATCTTGGTGTTAAGGAGTTTGTAGTCTTTGTCAACATTGGATAATGAAGGATGGCAACTAAGTGCGTCAGGTAGGGTATTAAGTACACCCTTTTTGTAGACAAGTTTGAAGCAGAAATTTGACAGCTCCAGTACCCATCTAGCATGTCTTTGGGAAATGCGGCGTGACTTGGTGAAGTAAAGCAAGTTCTTATGGCTGGTGTAAATGAGAAAAGGCTCCTCAAGTCCCTCAAGGTGATGACGCCAATGCTTGAGTGTTTTGATGATGGCAAGAAGTTCCTTGTCATGTACGAGGTAGTTTTGTTCAGCTGGGAGGTGTTTTTGAGAGAAGTATGCAACAGGGTGTTGCATCCCATCCCCCAAGCTGAAGGAGAACACCGCCAACGGCATAGTTGCTGGCATCAGTCTCAACCAAGAAGGGTTTAGAAGGATCAGGCATCAGAAGGACAGGCGTGGAGACAAAGACAGCCTTTGTAGCATCAAACGCAAGCTGGGCCTCAGGTGTCCAGACAAAAGGAACGGAAGGAGAAGTGAGGGTAGTGAGTGGCAAAACTAGGGAAGAAAAATTTTCCACAAACTTACGGCAATAGTTTGCCAATCCAAGGAAGCCACAAAGTTGTGAGTGGGTCTTGGGAACAGGCCAGCTTTGAATAGCATCCACCTTGCTAGGGGAGACAGCAAACCCGTTTTGAGTGACAACGTAGCCAAGGAAGTCAACCTCGGTGCAAAAGAATGAGCACTTAGACAATTTTGTAAACAGGTTGTAGTCTTGAAGTCTCTGGAGTACTTGGTGGACATGGGTGACATGGTCGTCAATGGAAGAGGAGTATACAAGGATATTATCAAGGTAGACAACAACAAACTCGTTAAGGAAGGGCAGAAGTGCCTCATTCATTAAGGCCTGGAAAGTTGACAGAGCGTTACATAATCCAAAAAGCATTACATTGTACTCATATAACCCAAATGGGGTATGGAAAGCAGTCTTCCATTTGTGGCCAGGAGAGATTCTGATCTGATTGAAGGCACTTTGGAGATCAATCTTGGTGTATATGGAACTACCAGCAAGGCAATCTGTCAAAGCCTCAGAAAAAGGAATGGGGCATCTATCCTTGATTGTAATCTTGTTGAGAGCTCTATAGTCTACGCAAGGTTTCTTGGAGCCATCAGATTTACTGACAAAGAAGATGAGAGAAGAACATGGGGAGGTCAATTAAGAGATGAAACCCTTGGAGAGTTCATCGTTGATGTAGTTCTTTAGTAGAGTGTTATCGGAGTCAGAGAAAGGAATAAGCCTTCCCCAGGGAGGAGTGGTGCCTGGCTTAAGGTTAATCTGAATATTGTAGGGCCTATGAGGAGGTAGAAGGTTACATTCCTCCTCAATAAAGCGATCCTTGAAGTCAGAGTAACAACAAGGTAATCCATCTTTGTCCTTGGAGGAAAGAGTATCTGGGATGGTACTAGAGATAGCAGTCAGGTTTGGTTTGGGAGGGGTCAAGCAAAGGGTACCAGGTACTAGGGATAACAATTTGACAACGTCATTGCATGTAAATGATATCTTGTTGTTTGGGTGATTGAAGTTAAGTAGAGACTCTCTTAGCCAAGGGAATCCAAGGATGAACAGAAAGGATAAGTTGGGGGAAGAGTTACACGTGACGCGGAATGGAGAGCCCTCCAAGTCAATGGTGACAGATTGGAGGATAGGTGTGGCGCCAATGAGAGTACTGTTTCCCACCTTAACGTCAAGAGATCCAAAAGCGGGGAGTCCAAGTAGTTTAGCAAGCTTCTCCTCAATGAAGTTGGCATCAGCGCCAGTGTCAAGAAGAGCAAGCACCTTGATCTTTCCCAAGGGTCCATGAATGGTCACTAGAACAGTAGGTGACTTGGAGGTGTTGTTGAGGGACAGCAAAGCAAGGGAGGAGGTCTTGTTGGCAAAGGGGGGACGTTTGGAGAGAGGACAGGCTGGTAGAAGATGATCCTTTGATCCACAGTAAGAGCAGAGGTTATTGTTCCTTCTTCTAAGGACTTCCTCAGCAGTAAGGCAAAAACCTCCCCCAGACTTTGGCTCGGTGCCAGGTGGAGGGGTTGGAGAGAGTGAGGCCTTGTCTGGGATAAACAACCGGGCTGTAAGAGATAGGTTAGAAGGAGAGTGTGTTTTTGAAGAAAGGTATTTCCAATTCCACTTAACCACTTCTCTGATAAGAGGTTCTAGTTCTTTGGGGAGGTTGTGATGGACCAAAAATTCCTGGAGCAATCTGTTGAGACCTATCTTATAGAAACTGCAAGCCTCAGTGTCAGAGGCTTGTAGTCTTGACTGAAGAGAGCAAAACTTCTGGTTGTATTTGCCAAGTGGAAGAGAACCTTGTGTGAGACCTGCAAACTGAGGCACGGAGGGAGTGGATGACTCCTCATCTTCTCCAGAGGAAGATAGGAGTGAACTGACAAAGAGGTCATAATTCTGAAAGATGCCTGGGTTGCGTATCAAATGGGAGCTAAACCAATCTCTGTAGTGACCAGTGAGCTTCTCAGCAAGGTAGAGAACCTTCTGGGAGTTGGTGGAGAACTCAGACCCATAAGCAGTAAAGTGGGCCTGTGCATAAGCTAGAGTGTTAAAAATACTAGAGGGTGATGAACTATAGGCTAAGGTATTGAGAACTAATGTTTGGTTGGTGTAAGTAGTGGGGGTATGATCCTCCTTATTACAAAAAACCTTCTCATATAACCAACCAAGTAAGAAAACTACTGAAGATAACAAAGTTACAATAATAATAGAGAAAAACAAGGCTAAAAAAACAATAGAAGAAATGGAAAAAGTGTTGCCTGGGTCAATACCATGTGAAGCCAAAATAATGTAAGGTCTTGCCCATAATGGCACAAGGTTATAAACTAGAGCGTGTAAGGCATTAGGATTCAAATTTAAAAGATATAGAAACATAGGAACTGTCTGTAAGATAATCTTACAGAACCATGATAAAAACCTATATTGTGTTACAAAAGGAGTGATTGAGTGTAAAAACCCTAAGCAAATAAGATAAAACAAAGTATTTAATAGTGAACAATTTGTAACTAAGGGAATGTTAATATTAGGATATTCTCCATCCGCAAATTGGTACATATAACTATTGAACGCTTCTTTAAGGGAAAACAATGGATACAACAAGCCTAATGCTTGTTGTCTTACTAGTTCCATCTGTTTTAAAAGAAAGGAAGAACTAAAATTTGAAATGAAACTAATAAAAATGTATAAATTATTAAAAATTAAGATCTCAAGTTAAATTTGGAAAAGATTGAAGGGGAAGAAATCACTTAGAATTTTGGCTTAAAGCCTACTCTTCAAAAGCTCTTTATTTATAGTAAGAAAGCCTTTCTGTTGAAAATGATCACCAGGGAGGAAGCAGCCAAGAAGAGGAGAAACTGGGGAAGTTTGGAGAACCAGAGTCAAGAAAAAGGAGAAAACAAAAGACCAGTTCAAAGTTGATAGGCAGAATGAGGCTGGGGAGAGCGGCAACAACTTAAAAAAGGAGCTTTGAAAAGGTAAGCAAAAATTAGAATAAATCTAACTTAAAGTAAAGAAATATAAGCTATTGAATAGCTGGGAAGACAGCAGGTGACAAAAACACAACTCAAACACGGATTGTAAAGAAACAAAGGTAAGTACTTTAAAATACTAAATTATTAACAATTTAACCTAAATTTTGGATATTAATAAACAATCCAAAACATAAGTAAAAACTGAGAAGTAAATTAATTATCTCAAGAAGCCTGCCCTTTGGGTAGGGCATGACAAGCAGTCCTCTACTGTTTGCTGCCTAAACTGGAAGTAAACTTCTCACTTATCCTTTCTGCTTTTGCTAATATCAGGGCACAGCACTATTTGACACTGGAGCATACCAATCCCTTGTTGACAAAAGATTTTCCAACCTCATTAAACTACCCATGGTTCAGAGTAATTTCAAGAGAGTTATCATGACATATAACAGGGGCACATCAGTCACCAAGGAAGCAAAACTTTCCAGGCCCAAATAGGGGATGTAGAGACCATACTGAGAGTTCTAATCATACCAATCCTTAAGTACAATGTTATAATTGGCCTGGGATGGATGAGAAAGACCAGCTCTCATATCAACTGGGATAGCACTACCCTCACCATACAACAAGGTAAGGTGTACCACCATGTCTACCCAACTCATCTCAACACGCTTATGAGAGACCACATGTTTATGAAAATTACAGAAGCAGAAGAGGAAAAGAACCCTAGAAAGATTGACTCAAACACCTGCATGTATGAGATTATCCACTTTGAAAATGTAGAATTCTCACATAAACAAAACTAAATCCAAGAAAAGCTAGTCCTAGAATTCCCTGCCGCTTTCCAAGAAAAGTTACCAGGGCTACTGCCCAACCGGGGCATCAGGCATAAAAATCAACCTCAAAGGGAGCGTGCCAAAAGCATGGCCTATTTACCGCCTGACATCACAAGAAGAAGACGCCCTAAAGGCCTACCTAGACAAAGCCCTTGAAAAAGAACTCATACAATTATCCAAATCTTCTTTTGGTGCGGCTGTCTTTTTTATAGCAAAGAAAGATGAAGGACCCCACCTTGTCATAGACTAAAGAGCGCTCAATGAGGTCACAATTAAGAACAAGTCTCCCCTGCCCCTGATTGATGATATTTTTGACGCCCTGGGGGGATCCCAAATCTTCACAAAAATTGACTTGACAGCAGGCTATCATCAAATTTGTGTTAAACCAGAGGACATACCCAAAGCAGCTTTCAGAACTGAATATGACTCTTCTGAATTTGTTGTCCTTGATTTTGACATAATAACGCCCCAAGCACCTGTGTAACTTTTATAAATGAAGTCTTCAATAAACACATTTGAAAAAGGGCAATCATCCACCTAGACAACATAATCATATACAGTCTGACTGTAGGAAAACACTGAAAAGACGTCCTTCTGGTCCTCTACACCCTCAAAGACAACCAACTTAAAGCCAAACCCTCAAAGTGTGACTTCTTCTTGTCTGAACTTCCATTCTTGGACACATCATCAGCAAGGACAGAATCAAACCAGACCCAGAAAAGATACATGCCATAGCCAGCATGCCAGCGCTGCGGAATAAGAGTGAACTTTGTATATTCTTAGGCATGGTAGCCTATGTCAGAAGGTTCATTCCTGACTGAGGTGCCTTGACTGCCCCCTGTCTGCAATAACAGGAAAGACAACCAATTTTTTTATGGACACTGCTAAGAGTTTAACATTTCGGACAAATAAAATATTGCATGGTCACCATCCCTATTCTCCAGTATCCAAATTAGGAGGGAATATACAAGCTGAAAACTGATACATCCAATTAAACAATAGGAGGAGTACTCTAAAGAAAACTGCATGAAAGGACTTCCTCCCTGTACCATATTAATCAAGAAAACTTGTCTGATGATGAGCAAAGATGTTGTAAATTGCGCTATTAATGCTATTTCAATTTGCCCTTCAAATATTAATAGTTGCAAAGATTTATCTGGTTTTGCATTCGAGTTTGTAAATTCCTTGCCTTCTGCAAATGGGTCTGGTTCAATATCCACCCATTCTGGATTATTTTACCTGTCTGTGGTTGATCCTGGTATGACCTCATCCCAGTGTGACCCCCTCAGCCACTCTGTCTTCCAATTGAGTGATCTCCGACCATTGTCTACTATTTAAAGTAGAATCTTCATTCCCAATAAAGTTTAAGTTTATCCACATTTGTGTTGGCTTTTATAATATTCAAGCTTTTCCTGTCCTTTTTGCCAAAAGGACTTTTACATCTTGTTTTCCAGGAAATTAAGGTATGTGCCCTTAATTTTGCCCTGAAGGCTAACCCAAGGCTAGCTTCAAACCTCAAATCTTTTGTAATAAAGATTTCTTGTCATGCCCTCCAGGATGTCATCCCCTGGAGCCAAACACAACAAAAGATATTCTATACATGACAGAGAACCTATAGCTATTGTGCACTGCCTCATGAAGTGGCAATGTTACCCAAAAGGTTCACAGATATTCAAAGTGCTAACCAACCACAATTCATTGGTGTTCTTTAAGACTCAACAATATCTATCTAGACAACAAGCTTAATGAATGGGTCTTTTACAAAGGTACTCCATGATAAGTGAATACAAGCCAGGAAAGGAAATGCCTACCACAGATGCCCTATCAAGGCTATACTGTAAACATGTTCTATCTGCTGATGGAGACCCTAGTTAGCCCATGTCAATTATAGGGAATCTCCAATAGGTGTTTTCACCTGCTACACCAATGGAATTAAAAGAAAAGACCCTTAAGAACAAATATCTGCCCAAAAACATATCTGGTACGCTACACTGCATACTACCAAGTAGTGATACTGTACTTACATTTTTTCAACACAAAAGATTGTCACAATCCTTTGATACCATAGAGATCTGGAACACACCTGTAGCAGGAACTTGCATGAATACCTCAAGACACACTACTGATGGCCCAACGTGCTGGACAATATAAAGGAAGTAATAGAGCAATGTAAAGTCTGTGAAAAGTACACCTGCTCCAAGGCACCTTTCAAGTCAGTAATACCAGTGTCAATCACACAACCTTTCAAAGTGTGGTCACTGGATTTTTAGGGCAAATGCCTGAAAATAACAAAGGAAAAGAGTACATTATACCAGCTATTGACTATGCAACTAAGTGGCCTGTAGCAAAAAGCTACAAAATAACACAAAGGCAACAATGTTAGACAATTTATTAGCAAAGAGATCATAGCTAAGTTCAGAAAAACTGAACTCCTGATTACAGACAGAGGAACCAAACTTAAAGCCATTGACACCAACATTTACCTTGCCAAGAATGGAATAAAACACATCATAGCCAGCCCCTATCACCCACAAGCAAATAGAAGAGTAGAAAGACTAAATGGCTCCCTAGTAGAAGCCCTCAGTAAACTGTCTTCTGAAAATCCAAAAGCCTGGGTTGACATGCTATCAACAGCACTTATGGTGTGCAGAACACAAGTTAACCGCAATACAGGCAAAAGCTTGTATGAACTTATCTATGGGTATAAGCCCACCATTGTTAGCACTAAGTCAGGACCACAATTACCCCTGCCCAAGAAAGTACCAGACAATAGTGATCCTGACGTACAGCGCGCCAGAAAGGACCAAGAAAACAAGGAAAAGGAAAAAGAAAGGGTTGAGAGAGAAGCAATCCCACTACAACAAGAACACTTCCAAGTTAGGGACAAGATCTGGGTCATTAACCACAACATGCACAAGTTAGATCCAGGATTACAAGGACCAGGCATTGTCATGAAAGTCAAGCTAAATAACACCTACCCCATCAAAGGCATTGGCACTTGAACAGAGCTCAAACGTATGCACCATGACCACCTCTGCCTAGGCAAGGCAAGAACTTCACAATGTAATTCCTGACCTCATTTACCCAATGCAAAACTGGATCAATACCAAGCCTGAATAACTGACACTCTCAATAAAATTCCCAAGGTTCCACCTTTTAGCACCCCAGGGAAAATGTTGCAACATCTACAATTACTCTTTTTGGGAAACTATTTCCCCAAGCAACTCTCTGAGTGATTTCTTGACTAATCATTAAGTTGGTTGTACTCTTTTAAATTCCCATCTATTACAGGGATCAAACATTTTGAGTCCTAAATAGAACAATTACTTGGATAAGCCCCATGACTACCATGATGTACATGGGCAGTATGTGGCTTCCCATGATAATATATAATACCCTGTATTCATATCAAATAAAGTATCATTCTCTTCTTAATTTTCCCATTTATATTGTTTTATATACTTTCCAAAAGTATATACTCAACAGGAGTGAGAGGTTGAAAATCCCAAACAACACAACCAATGGTATTAAAGGATATGAGTGCATTTCTTGAGGCAGGGAACTTTGAACAAATTCAAATGGACTAAATCAAGCAGAAAACCTGACTTGACTAAAATTGATGAACCTATCTTCAATGCACATAACACTGCTCCTGGTTGCTCTTGCACATGATATTTAACCAGAGGTGTCTATTGGGTGGGTTAGATGGGGGTATCTTCAAGCTAATTCTGCAAGTAATAGTGTAAGGACAATTATTGGTTTTTTCAGTAACATTTTGGATAAATATCCAGGCATAATTTGGCAGAGATCCCCAAGCATTTGGTGAGGATTGAAGTAGAGGCCCAAGGGGGAGGCGTATCTTTCAGAAATCATATTCTCCTAAAACCAAATTCTACATTAGTACTATATGTCATAATATCAGCTATATAAAACTCTTTTTATATTTTCAATAAAGATATCATCTCAACCAATATCCATTTTTATTGCATTATATACTTCCTAGAAGTACATAATTAACAATATTATTGAACCACCCAAAATAAAAATCTACCAGGATTAGTTCTAATAGCCTGCACAAAAAATCCCAGCATTGAACCCTTTCAATTTAAGTTATAAATTTAGAATAATGTTTTCGAGTTGGATTAAAATATATGTGACATCAATATGATAGCATGTCTATAAGGAAATTTTAATATCCCGGATAATAATCAAAATTTTCTTTATTCAATTAAAACATAAATATTAAAAAGTAGTATATGCTAGATTACATGGTAACTTATTTTGAATTAAGTGAAGTAAATATCTTTTAGAAGCAGTGTTAGTAAAAATGCCATATAAAGTGCTTGTGGCTCGGTGATAATCATGTATCTGTAGTCTAATAGTTAGTATAGTAAGATAACTTATGAAATAAATAATAATGATAACCTATAAAATTAGATACCGGTGATTTTCTTTTAGTATTATATTTTTGTTTACATTAATGTATTATTTCACCAATATACCATAAATTATACAAACTAATGCATAAAAAATTTCATAAAACTACAAATTATATTTAAATTACTTTCTTAAAAATATATTAACCAATGGACTTTTTATTGATTTATGCAAAAATTCCAATCACAAATAAAATATATTAGTTTTCAAAAATAATCATTATTTATCAAGATTATTGTAAGCTGCTAAAAGATCTATATAAAAAGGCTGTATTTGATTGTATTATAATTAAAAAAATGTTTGAAGCTCGAAAATTTTATTTTGAAGGTAGAAAAGAGCTCCTAGAAAAACTACCAACTAAACTGTGTTGACAAGGGCAAAAACAGAATCAGGGCAAAAGGCGGGCATCAAGGGGCTAACAGCCAGGTATCCTTGGTTCTAGACATCAGCTGTTCTATAAGAAGTTAGCCATAAATTTTACCTGATATTCTATATACAATGCTCTGAAAAAAGATCTTGTCATCTATTTAAATAGACAAGCTCTTCTATTGACCTGCTTATTCCCATGAGCCAATTGGGTTTGATGATAGAAAAGTGGTTAGTGGCGACAGACACATGCTCTCAAGATGGCGATGATCCAAGGATGCGAAGTTTAAGGGGCACTGAGATGACGATGAGGGGGGAGAGAGAAACTTGCACCTCATACTATCATGGATTAGTGATACTGGCATTGGAAAGGAAGGCGAATGCAAGTTCCAATCAAGCGACGATCCAGGGAGTGTGAAGTTTGGTGGGGCACTGATACGACGATGATGAGGTATCTGTGAGAGCATGTGGCGCATACTATCATGGATCGGATGATATTGGCTATTGTGTGATTCTAAAGAAAGGGGGACTAGATGCGGTGTAAGCTAAGGAAGGTAATACTGAACTAACCGGCTTCTTTAAACAACGGAGTGAGTAAACGAGGACCATCACTTCTGCCCAGGAGTGTGGAAGCAACCAGGACGACTACAGCTGGACTGGTATGTTCGGATTGGCAATTTGGCTTGCGGACTCTGGAGCCGGACAGAAGTGGCTTTTGGTTGGATATGTGAGAGGTCTATCGGTAAGAATGTACTTTTATACTAAAACTTCTGGGTCTCCAATGACGATTTTATAGTTAAATGATGATCTCATACAAAAGCGTGAACAAATCACAAGTTTAATGTAATCAGCAGGTGTTTTCAACTCCGAAGGTGGGAAATACTAAAATGATGATTTATAACAGATATGGCTCATTAGAAGTGTAATTCGGATTAATGCCACAACGGGAGCATGTGATGAATGAATGTGTTTAATAATTTAGTTTTAAATTGTGTATTTTACTTGACTTTATGAGCTCATTACATGGTAGCTAATTCATTGTAGGTGGTGAAATTATGATGATATAAAAGGGCCAGATGACTCCGAGTTTAAGTCCAACTTATTTAAGCTAATCAATATTTTTTAATATGTATATCAACAATTATATTTAAATCATAATTTGAATATTCTGACTATTTTAAGGTGTCTTCTTAGTGATTGCTTGTCTAAATCCTAAGAGATAAGGTTTATTTTAATGGCAAGTATTTTGACTGTATTAAAATTAAACTGGGTAAAAGTTCAAGTAATAGTTTCCTTTAAACCCTAGAGTCCAGGAGATTTTCTGGTAATTTTGATGGCTTAGTTATATCTGCGTGAGCTTAGCTGCTCTAGAGGCTGGATGACATAACAAGGTACTGAAACAAAGTTTGACAAATATATAGAACCCAATTAATCAAACAATCTAACTAACCAATCACATTCATACTTAACAGCACTCCAAATTTTCAAATAAATAAAGCTCCTGTAAAAACTGCTTTTGATGGCCTTGACTCGTGTTGAAAGTACATGACTTAAGTTTTAAATAAACCTTTATAAACAACAAATAATTACTCTTTAAATATTAAATCTTACCATTTCATTCTCTAACACCTAATTCCAACCAGATAGCTGTAATAAAAGGCGTATAGTTAAAATTTATTAATACTTTTATGTTTTACACCCTCATTTGATTATAATAGATGTAAATAAAAAAATAATAAAATCCAAATATGATTGGTTTAGTCAATATTTCCTAGGCAAATTTATCGAATGAAAGAAAATATTACTGTCGTAAATATTTTTTACTTAATCCAATCTAATGAATAAATAACTTTCAGGAAAGTCAATGTGCAATGAATTTCCGTTTTTCACAGTGTCAAATGTGAAACCTGTTTAAAGCAATGTAATAAAATCAATAATCTCAAATGACCTCGAAAATATATCCAGAACCTTCATCTGGTTGCTGATCCTGATAAATAATTACTAAATAATAAATATTTGTGGAGATTCAATTTAAGTAGGCTCACGCCTCAAATCTAGCTCTTAAAATTCCAGCGAACAACTATCTTGCAAATGAGTTGCATTTTTCATATATTGACAAATAGCTCTTTAATTTATAGTAATTCATCTACTTTAAATTAAACTTATTATAATTGATAGAATAAAATCAGGTATATAGCTAAAATTATCAAATCTTTGAATACGTTTGTAAAATTGGTTTTAGTGATAATATATAGAAGTTAAGTTCATTTCTTATCTTTCTAGGGTATAGGCCTATGTGGAGTGAGATTATAATAGAACTATAATTTTCAATGTAATATCATTTCTGTTATATAATAAAAGGATGTAAATACAAATAGATTATTGGTCCTGGTGATAATATAAAATAAAATTATGGAGGTGGGTATGTCTAAGATTAGGGGTGATCTTTGTTTTTCAGTCAAATGACTTTCATTATTCCAAATTGAATGTTTCTTCATTTGATTTGCATATTTAAAAAGTATCTACATATAAGGACTACTTCTCTTCAGGGGTATCATCAGTGGATAAGAATTTAAAGAATAACTTGTTGATGATCTCTTAGCTGCTTGTCTATGAGTTTGAGAATTTTATGTTTTTCAACCTTTCTGATTTGAAAGCAATTATCATGTTGAAAGTGTCAATGGAGATAGTCTTATGCTAACAATTAAATTTTTAACAATATAGTTAATTGTTAATTTTATTTTTTAATGCTTACTTCTGGATGTTGACACTTAATTTGTTTTATTCAACACCCTAAACATTTTTAATATAAATTAATAGGCTATACACATATAGGCACTCTTAAAATAGCCTCACAGAGCTCAAAAATCCAGAACAAAACACAATTTTTTAGAATAAAGAGAAATAACCAATTGTTTCTCTTATAATATATAAAATATACTCTTTACTATAAAAACATTTTTAATACTGCTGCGCATATTTTTCTGAAATTTATTTTAATATAAAATAAGGGGAATTTAAGAGGATAATAATACCTTGATTTTATATAAAAGAAGAGAGTTATATAGCAAAGGAATGAACCACATAGTGTCCATATAGATCATGACAGTTATGGGTCTCCAGAAGATCTGGATTTCATTAAAACTTTGATGTTTGATCCTAGTGTAACATCTGGATTTTTTTGCTAGTGCCATCTTTAACTGCCAATTTGAATATTTCCAGGGAAATGATTTCCTAGGGGGTACATATGCTGAAACATAAAACCTAAAAAATGACATTTCTTTGTTTTGAGATTTATGCTGTAATATTAGTTCACTGACAAGCAACTAGCTGCCACCTAATCCTAAAACATAATTAGGTGGAAAATTATGGCTTATCTGTGTCACAGTAGTTCCAACAATTCCAGAAATTGTTCATATCAATTGAAAATACAAATGCAGAATAAAGTGTTCCAAAAGTTAATATATTCAAATGATCCAAACAAGACTGTTGATAGAAATTGAGTAGAAGTCAATTTAGTACCAGTTAAATATTCTTCTGCTAAGTTGTAACTGGATGATAAGTTGTTGCAATCTCCAAGTCACACATCACACTATCATTACACAAATAAATTCCAGAAATTAAGCACTAAATGCTCTTCTCAAATTAGATACTGCATAGAGAAATGACTGAAAGATTAGTTGAGTTTTGTTTCAGATGATTGCCATGGAAATAGAAACATGAGCAAATTTTAAGTCCAGATGATGATCATGATAATGATAAACTTAATAGTGTTTGCTTTTAGATGATGATCATGGAAATGAAAAGCTTTGTCAAGTTTGTTATATATAGTTTTTAATTCCACTCAACTTGCAAGATTTGAGTCTTTTTATGCAAGTTCTAAAAGATTTCTGGAATGAAAAACTACCTTTTTATTCATTTTTGCAGTTTCAGAATTTATCCTCTTCTGGGGTTTTTAAATAACCTTTCTGTTACCTTGATTGTTAACTGTTTTGCTACTGGCCACCGGGAAAACGCCCCATAACCTTTTTTGAGCTCTGCCAATATTGAGCACCTTCAAGAAGAAATAGAGTTTGGGGACACTCCTGTCTCCCAATGTTTTAGTTATGTTCCAAAGACCCCTTGCTCTTTTCCTGCACACTTTACATCTCATTTTTATGATTAGTATAGATTATTCTTTTTAATCCTAATATTATATTTGAAAATTCCCTAAAAATATTTTTGACCCTGTTTTTGGCTTATCTTTATTGGTTTATGAATATGGATTTGTATCTCTCACTATTTTGATTTCAGATGATACTATCATGCCATTTATGTCACAATCAGTGAACCAAAACAAAACACAGATCCTAAAATAAACAAAAAAGGGCCTTCTCATTTTAGGTTCTATATAAATTATGGATTCGATTTTCATTGGCCTTATTATCATCAAAGGAATTGAGACGAAAAGAATTTGGTAATCCTTACTATAGCTATCAATAAAATTTACCTAAGTGTGGCATCTGTGTAGATCTTTGTTATAATTGTATTCGACCTGTAGACAATGCAGTTTCAATAGTTTTTAAATAAAGAATGTTTAATGATAAAGAAAATAAAGCCAAACTACTATACCAAAATTTCTTTTATTTATGCAGGGGATAGATAAAATCATTTATCTAAACAAACAATAGCTGGCTCTCAAATTATCTTGGTGATTAGCTTTAAGAGCCTTGAGTTGAAGCACAGCTAGTAGGATTATCTAAAGAGGGGAAGGATAAAATAAGTTGGTTGGAAAGGTTTATTGGGTGTGTAAATAGGGGGCTAAAAGCCCATTCCAGCGTCACTTTCTTCCCCATACAGTACTGTGTACTGCTTGTCTGTCATGAGTGGGGTGTGGGTAAATAGGACAGAGAAACAAGGACAAATAAAATTATCACAGTAGCTAATTCTAGAGTCCAAAATATAAAATGCTGACTTAAAGAAAAGATCAGAGATAAAATTCTTAGAAAACTTCATTATGGTAATATAAGTCCATTAGTATATGTGAGAATTGGTGTACAGGTTAATAAGGAAATAGAAACTAGCTCTCAACCACAATAAAATTGTGGTTTCAGCAGCAACTAAAAAGTTGTCACTAACAATTCTGGGAGGCCAAAGGGGGAAGGAATTAACTGAACACTAAAAGCAACAGAAAACCCCAAATGGCTAGAACTGCTAACAAATTTTGAACTTTATTAGGTTAGAGAATAATTTAGCAAGGTCTTTCACAACTCTTGAAATCATTTAAAGGAGGGAATGAGTTTGGAGTGAGTGGTTAGAAATCCCAAACAATACAACCAATGATATTAAAGGATATGAGTGAATTTCTTGAGGCAGGAAGATCTTGACAAATTTTGAATGTACACAGTCAAGAGGAAAACTATACCAACTAAAATCAGGAATATGCTTTGGATGCAATTACCACTGCTCTTTCACATGATATTTAACCAGGAGTGTCTCTTGGTTAAATATCATGTGAAAGAAGCAGTAGTAATTGCATCCAAAGTATTCTGATTTTAGTTGGTGACAATATTGCATTCAAAAATTTGTCAGGTCTTCCTGCCTCAAATTCACTCATGTCCTTTAATATCAATTTGTAGGGATTTCACAACCACTCACTCCACCATTCCTCCTTTAAATGATTTCAGAAGTTGTGAAAAGACCTTGCTAGAATTATACAACCTAAGTTCAAAATTTGTTAGCAGTTCTAGCTCTGTTGCTTTTAGTGTTCAGTTAATTCCTTCCCCTTTGGCCTCCCAAGGAGCTTAACTTTTAGTTGCTGAAAACCACAATTTTTGATAATGATTGAAGCTAGTTTCTATTTCCTTGTTGTATGTACACCAATTCTCATATACTGAAACCTAGGGTACATCTCTGATCTTTTCTTTAAGTCAGCATTTTTATACTGGACTCTAGAATTAGCCTTCTGTGATAATTTTATTTGTCCTTGTTTCTCTCACACCCACCCCATGACAGACAAGCAGTACAGTGCTGTATGGGGAAGAAGTGATGGCGTGCAACCACCTGTACACCCAATAGGCGCGTGTATCCTTCCCCTCTTTAGATATCCACACTAACATTATCAAGATAAAGCTAATCGCAAGATAATTTGAGCGTATTGTTTGTTTAGATAAATGATTTTATCTATCCCTGCATAAATAAAGGGAATTTTATTTATGTAGTTTGGCTTTATTTATATATTAATATTAAAACTAAAAATATTGAAACTGCATTGTCTGGAGTCGAATGCAATTATAACAAGAGATCTACGCAGATGCCGCACTTAGAGTAAATTTTGATGATAGTAAGTTACCAGAACTTTCGTCTCAATTCCTTTGATGAAAAGGCCAATGAAAAATCGAATCAAGAACCCCAAAATGAAGGCCCTTTTTTGTTTATTTTAGGATCTGTGTTTTGTTTTGGTTCACTGATTAATGACATAAATGGCATGATAATAAATCTGAATCAAAATAGTGAGTCTAAAACCAATAAAAGATAAACCAGGAGTCAAAATATTTTGAAATTTTCAAATATAATATTAGGATTAAAAAATAATCTATACTAATCATAAAAATGAATGTAAGTGTGCGGGAAAGCAAGGAGTCTTTGGAACATAACTAAAACATTGGGAGACGGGAATATCCCCAAACTCTATTTCTTCGAGAAGGTGCTCAGCCGGAAATAAAAAAGGTTATGGGAACGTTTTCCGATTGTAATGTACAAAACGTTGGCAATCAAAGGTGAACAGAAAAGGTGGCCAAAACCCCCAGAAGGATAAATTCTGAAACTACAAAAAATGAATGGAAAACCGGATTTTCATTCCGAAATCTTTAGAACGCAATAAAAAAGACTCAGATCCCAGTTGAGTGATTAAAACCTTATATAACAAGCCAGACAAAAAAACTGCATTTTCCATGATCATCATCCTAAAAAGCAAACACTATTAAGTTTATCATTATCGCGATCATCATCTGGACTTAAAATTTTGTGATGTTTCTATTTCCATGGCAATCATCTGAAACAAAACCCAACTAATCTTTTGGGTCATTTCTCTGTCCTGTATCTAATTTAGGAAAAAATTGAAGTTCTTGAATTTCTGGAATTTATTTGTGTAATGATAATTGTGATGTGAAACGGAGATATGAAACAACCTAAAATCAAATTACAACTTAACTTGAAGAAATATTTAACTGAAGTACTAAATTGACTTCTACTTCAATTTCTATCCAACGGTATTTGTTTGGATCATTTGAATATATTAACTTTTGGAACACTTTATTCTGCATTTGTATTTTCAAATTGATAGGGAGTATTGGAATTTACTGTGACACAGATAAGCCATAATTTTCCACCTAATTATGTTTTAGGATTAGGTGGTAGCTAATTTAGCAGTGAACAAATATTACAGCAATAAATCAAAACAAAGAATGTCATTTTTAGGTTTTTATCACCGGCCTTTTAGGAAATCATTTCCTAGGTATTCAAATTGGCAGTTAAAAACTTACTAGCAAAAATCAGATGTTACACTAGGATCAAACATCAAAGTTACAATGAAATCAGATCTTCTGGAAATTATAACTGTCATGATCTATATGAACACTATAATATTCATTCCTTGCTATATAATATAACAACATATAAAATCCAGGTATTATTATCCTCTTAAATTCCTTATTTATATTAAAATAAATTTCAGAAAATATACGCAACTTTACGAAATATTAAAAACGTATTTTATGTAAAGTATATTTTATATATTATAAGAGAAACAATTGGTTATTTCTCTTTATTCTAAAGGTGTGTTTTATTCTGGATTCTTCTTAATGTGTATAGCCTATTAATTTATATTAAAAATGTTTAGAAGTGTTAGATAAAAACAAATTAAGTGTCAAAATCAGAAATAAGCGATAAAAAATTAACAATTAACTATATTGTTAAAAAATTTAATTGTTAGCATAAAATATCCATTGACTTTTCAACATGATAATTGCTCAAATCAGAAAAGTTGAAAAATTCTCAAACTCATAGACAAGCTAAGTCATCAACAAGTTATTCTTTGAAATTTTATCCACTGATGATACCCCTGAAGAAAATGCAGATCCTTATATGTAGATTAAATATGCAAATCAAATGAAGAAACATTCAATTTGAAAGAATCATTTGACGAAAAACAAGTCACCCCAATGCTAGACCTTCACACTCCGTAATTTTTATTTACATATTATCACCGGGACCAATAATCTATTTGTATTTACATCCTTTTATTATAACAGAAATGATATTACGTGAAATTATAGTTCTATTTCAAAAAAATGAACTTAACCCTAAAAACAAAAAAGGCCAATTTTAAAATTCAAAAAAATGATAATTTTAGCTATATACACTGATAATAAATTATAATAGTTTAATTTAAAGTGAAATGAACCAGAGCTGGATGTCAATATATGAAAAATGCAACTTTCATTTGCAGATAGTTATTCGCGGAATTTTAGGCTAGATTTGAGCGTGGGCTACTTTAGAATTGAATGCTCACAAATATTTATTGTCAGGAGGATCAACAATGAATGAGGTTATTATTTTCGGGGTCAAGATTATTGATTTTATTACATTGCAAACAGGTTTCACATTATTTTGTGAAAACGGAATTCATTAACATTATTTTCCTGAAAGTTATTTATTCATTAGATTGAATTAAAAGTAAAAAATATTTTACGACAGTAATATTTTCTTTCATTCGATAAATTTACAAACACAGAAATGTTGACTAAACCAATCATATTTGGATTTTATTATTTTTTATTTACATCTATTATATAAATGAGGGTGTAAAACATAAAAGTATTAATAAATTTTAACTATACGCCTTTTATTGCAGCTATCTGGTTGGAATAGTGAGAAAAGGTAAGATTTAATATTTAAAAGTAAATATTTTTGTTTATGGGGTTTATTTAAAACCAGTCAGTACCTTTCAATACGTGAGCAAGCCATCAAAACAGTTTTTACAGGAGCTTATTTATTTGAACGGAGGCTGAGATGTGTGTTAAGTTAGATTGTACGATTAATTGGGTCCCTATATTTGTCTAAACTTTGTTTCCCCTGTTGTTTATCCATCTGGAAAGCAGCTAAGCTCACGCAGATATAACTAAGCCATCAAAATTACCAGAAATCTCCTGGACTCTAGGATTTAAAGGACATTATTACTTGAACTTTTACCCAGTTTGATTTTAACCCAGTCAACATACTTGCCATTAAAGTAAACCTTATCTCTTAGGTTTGGACAAGCAATCACTAAGAAGACAACTTAAAATAGTCAGAAGATTCAAATTATGATTTAAATATAATTGTTGATATACATATTAAAAATATTGATTAGCTTAAATAAGTTGGACTTAAACTCGAGTCATGACCCTTTTATGATCATCATATTTTCACCACCTACGATGGATTACTACCATGTAATGAGCTCATAAAGTCAAGTAGAATACACAATTTAAAACTAAATTATTAAACACATTCATTCATCACATGCCCCCGTTGTGGCATTAATCCAATTACACTTCTAATGAGTCATATTTGTTATAAATCATCATTTTAGTATTTCCCACCTTCGGTTGAAAACACCTGCTGATTACATTAAACTTGTGATTTGTTCACGCTTTCGTTTGAGATCATCATTTATCTATAAAATCGTCATTGGAAACCCAGAAGTTTTGTATAAAAATACATTCTTGCCGATAACCTCTCACATATCAACCAAAAGCCACTTCTGTCCAGTCAGAGTCAAGCCAGATTGCCAATCCGAACATACTAGTCTAGTTGTAGTCGTCCTGGTTGCTTCCACCTCCTGGGCAGCAGTGATGGCCCTCGTTTACTCACTCCGTTGTTTAAAACCGGTTAGTTCAGTATTACCTTCCTTAGCTTACCCGCATCAAGTCCCCCTTTCTTTAGAATCACACAATAGCCAATATCATCCGATCCATGATAGTATGCGCCACATGCTCTCACGGATACCCCTCATCGTCGTATCAATGCCCCACCAAAACACTCCCTGGATCGTCGCTTGATTGGAACTTGCATTCGCCTTCTCCTTTCCAAGCCAGTATCACTAATCCATGATAGTATGAGGTGCAAGTTTCTCTCCCCCCCTCATCGTCATCTCAGTGCCCCTTAAACTTCGCATCCTTGGATCATCGCCATCTTGAGAGCATGTGTCTGTCGCCACTAACCACTTTTCTATCATCAAATCCAATTGGCTTATGAGAATAAGCAGGTCAACTGAAGAGCTTGTCTATTTAAATAGATGACAATATCTTTTTTCAGAGCATTGTATATAGAATATCAGGTAAAATTTATGGCTAACTTCTTATAGAACAGCTGATGTCTAGAACCAAGGATACCTGTCCGTTAGCCCCTTGATGCCCGCCTTTTGCCCTGATTCTGATTTTGCCCTTGTCAACACAGTTTAGTTGGTAGTTTTTCTAGGAACTCTTTTCTACCTTCAAAATAAAATTTTCGAGCTTCAAACATTTTTTTTAAAAATACAATCAAATACAGCCTTTTTATATAGATCTTTTAGCAGCTTACAATATCTTGATAAATAATGATTATTTTTGAAAACTAATATATTTTATTTGTGATTGGAATTTGCATAAATCATAAAATCCATTGGTTAATATATTTTTAATAAAGTAATTTAAATATAATTTGTAGTTTTATGAAATTTTATATGTATTAGTTTGTATACTTTATGGTATATTGGTGAAATAATACATTAATGTAAACAAAAATATAATACTAAAGGAATATCACCAGTATCTAATTTTATAGGTTATCATTAGTATTTTTATTTCATAAGTTATCTTACTATGCTAACTATTAGACTACAGATACATGATTATCACCGAGCCACAAGCACTTTATATGCATTTACTAACACTGCTTCTAAAAGATGTTTACTTCGCTTAATTCAAATAAGTTATCATGTAATCTAGCCTATACTACTTTTTAATATTTATGTTTTAATTGAATAAAGAAAATTTTGATTATTATTTCGGATATTAAAATTTCCTTATA